>JAOXJP010234482.1:0-24169 GCA_025762735.1 Platanus orientalis
TATTAGGAGTTAAACCCATAAACCTTTAGGTCTATACTTCTCCTCTTCCCCAAAGAGGAGAACTGACATCTAACTCCGTTGGTTAAACCCTGAGTTGGTGGTGACTCTAAACAAAGCCTAAACCCTCGCATAGAGGTGTTAGCAACCTTTAGCGCACCCCCTTGCAACAATGCGCACCGAGAAGTGAAGTGGGCCCCAATGTCCACACTTGTTAGCTTATGAAAGCTAAACACTTGAAGCTAATAAGATTATTATAGCCATTGAAAATTCTTGAATGGAGGTGAAAACATATATTTTTGGATTTTGTTAGTGGATTACCTAAGACCAAGAAGGTATTTGTTTCTATTTGGGTTATTGTAGACTGACTAACCAAGTCCGCTCATTTTTTACCGGTTCGGGTAAATTACTCACTTGATAGATTGACCAAGTTGTGCATTGATGAGATTGTCAAGCTACATGGTATTTTAGTTGGAATAGTTTCAGATAATGATTCATGATTCACTCTAAGATTCTAGAATAGTTTACAACAATAGTTGGGAACAAAGTTGAGTTTTAGTACGACTTTTCATCCGTAGTCAAATGGACAGTTAGAAAGAACCATATAGAGTTTGAGAGATTGTGTGATTGATTTAAAAGCAAGTTAAGATGATCATTTATCACTAATTGAATTTTCTTACAATAAGAATTACCAAGCTAGATACAAATGACACTATTTGAAGCTTTGTATAAAAAAAGTGTAGAACACCCATATGTTGGGAAAAGTTGATTAAAGAATATTAGTTGGACTTAAATTAGTCTAGGTGACAACTAAAAAAATCAGGGTTATCCATAAAAGATTACTTGCTGCACAAAGCAAGCAAAATAGTTATGCAAATCAGAGAAGAAGGGAACTTGAATTCTAGATTGGAGAGCATGTATTTTTTAACGTATCACCATCAAAGGGTATCATGAGGTTAAGAAAGGAAGGGAAGTTAAGTCTCAGGTTCATCGTACCATTTGAGATTCTGAGGAAGATGAGTGATATTGCTTATAAGTAAGCATTGCCTCCAGATTTATCACATGTCCACAATGTGTTTCATGTATCCATGTTGAGGAAGTACATGCACAATTTGTCTCATGTGTTAGAATTTAAACTACTTCAAATCAATAAGGATTTATCTTTTGAAGAGAAACTGGTTCAAAGTTTAGAAAGGAAAAAAACAAGTTCTACGTTTAAAGGTGATTTCATATGTAAAAGTACTATAGAGAAACCGTTTGGAAGAAAAAGTGATTTGGAAATGTGAAGACGAGATAAAGGAAAAGTATCTGCACTTGTTCCACACTCAAGGTATGTGAAATTCAAGAACTGAATTTATTTTTAAGGTGGGAGAATGTAACACCCTGCACACGTTCACACGTATCTTGCACACATGCCACATTTATATTGTACATGCACAATTCATAAGTTCCATAAACACTTAAAACTATTTAAATGCATATATACTGATCTATAAATTTTTACAATTTTAGAGAGGAAGCAAAAAATATATAAGAAGAATATGTGAGTAAACTTTATACCATTAGATAAGCATGGAAGTCTAAAGTCAAACAAAACAAATAGTGGGCAAATTAGACCCCAAACAAAGAAGATAATGGTGTTTTAGTGAGAAGGGGTCAATAGTGTCTTGCAAAGAATGAACAGTGTTACAAAGGGTGAACAGTGTCTTGTGAAGGAAGTGTCTCACGAAGGATGAATAGTGTCTTATGAAGAACAGTGCTTTCACTATAGTGTTTTTGCAAAAAAAAATTTACTTAGTGATTAAGTCATGTGGCACTCTCCTTAGGCCTATAAATTGAATATATTTCTACCTAAAGAGACTTAGAAACCCTAGAGAAAAGATGAAGAAAAAAGAGAAGAAAATACTAGGTTTTGGCATAGGTTTGGGAGTTTTATGAAAAACGAAAGCTTAGGCACGTTTTTGTACACAAAGAGGTAAAAACACAGTTAAACTTTTGTTTTATTTTTGTTCTTAGGTTCTTAGAACTCCATTGATTCTATTTTGCAAAAGATTTTTAATCAATTTGAACTGGGTTTTGAATCTTTCACTAGTTTTGGGTTTTGTCTAAAGTTCTAAAACATAGTTTTGGAAGAGATGAATTAGTATTGTAAGAATATGATTAAGAAGTGATTTGTTTTCAATCACCTACGACTTTTAAAAAGTTTTTTCCTTTGTTTTGAAACCATTTTGTACTGTTACTATAGGTAGAACTATGTTTTAAATGAAAAATCAAGAATTTTAAAATTGGGTTTATTATAAAAAATTATAAACATTATTCTATTAATTATTTTTTATCTTTTAAATATTTTTAGAGGCATTTATTTAATGATTTGCAAGAAAACCTATAGTTTTAATTCTTTATTCTATTTTACATAGATCCACAGTATTCTTAAACCCTATTTTTACATAGAAAAGTACTAATTTCATATCCTAATGATCATGATTTATAAAAAATATTGTTTTGGACAGATTTGTATTGTTTAAAAAAAAACATGTCTTATAGATAGTGTTTAAGAGGATCATGCATGTTCTAATATGTTATTTTGTTTTAAATTAATTTAAGGAAATCGTTATATGTTGCCCATATCATTTAAATGCTTTGATTGAAACTCAAAAAATGATATGGTGCGTGTTGTTATGGTGTGAGCTGTTATAGTTCTATTGAAAAGCCACATTGCCCATCAAGGGGATTTATTAATGGAACCCACCTCATCGGGTATATGGTGCAAGCTGTTATGGATCCAAACAGCTAGCCACATAGGCAGTAGTAGCAACCCTTCTCACCTGAGAATAAATGGTGTGAACTAGACCCTTCTCACCTAGGTTTAAATGGTGTGAACTGAACTCTTCTCATTGGGATTTAAATGGTGCAAACTGGACCCTTTTACCGGGGTTTAAATGGTGTGAACTGTTATATATTTTAGCTTGGTAGTAGATATATGTTCTATTTTATTTTGTACTAGCTATGATATGACACATGATCTGATCCATTCTATTCTGTTTAATGTAAAAGTATATGTTAGCATTGAATTTTGCTCTATATATAAAACTGTAAATTTTATTAAATGTTTAAGTGATGTATATGATTTTTACAAACTGTTTTGTATATTTATTTGTTAATATGATAGCATTGATTTAGTTTATGTAATCATGCTAAGTCTTGATCCACTAATTCCTTAATTTACTATTTTCTTGCTAAGCGTGTCCAACTTAACCCAATTTGACACCACAAATGATGAGGAGCTCATAGAGCAATGGTTCCAGATAAAGAGAGCTAGTAACCAAACATATGTATATTTCATTTTTTATTAGTTAGAGACTTTATTTCTTTAAGTTCAGTTATTATAGTTTAAATTTCAAGAGATGTAATAAGTTTAGGGATTTAATATTTGATTTTAATTGATGGATTTGATAATGTCAAATTATTTATTTAATTTTAATGAAAATTTTAAAAAATATTTATGGATTATTTATAGGATCATGGCATATGGATTATGGGATTTTATATAAGTTAGACCTATGTGAATGTGATTAATTATGTGATCATGAGGAAAGTGATTGATGTATTATTTTGCTATGTATGAATGAAAAAGAAAAGAAAAAAAATTATACAGGTTATGAATGAATGGAAGGAAAGTGTTAATGTCACATGCCAAAATTCATGGCCCAATAAGTATGGGTTTCAAAGCTCAACATCATGCCCTTGACTTGTTGAAGATCTATTGACCTGTCACAAGTGATGTGTTCAAAATTTTCAGTGTAGACACCTTGCTGTAAAATGGTCATAACTTTCTTTAGAAAACTCTGAATTATTCACCATTTGAAGCATTGGAAAGAAGACTTCTAAAGATTTCCAATGATGTATGGTTTGTACTCAAATTGTTTTGGGATTGATATAAGTTTTCTTATAAAGGTACCTCAATAATACACTTGGGACAACTTTAGAACTTGACATGTTTAGGACTTCTTTATTTCCTCACTTCTAATTCATTCTATTGGGTCCCAAACACTTCAAATGACTTTTAAAAAAATTAAAATGACATTCATACCCTTGCACATGGTTATTTACATTTTCCCTTAATGAGCATTGCGGGGTGTTACAACAAGTCCAATGCCTAATTAACCCTCTAGATCCCCAACACTTAATTGCTCTGTGTGACAATGCCTAATCATGGCATAATGTCTAATTGTATCCCAAGGCCTGATCTTTATCTAGTTTGCATGATTAGGGATTAGAATAAGAGAACGTCATACCCATGAGTTGTTCTTTGGACAAAATGGACTCCCTAGAGAAGTTCAATGCCAATGAAATTTCAAGGGTAGTTAAGCAATACAGTAAGCATAATTTCTAAGCCTTACAACAACAAAATGTAAACTATCCTACTCTAAGCATGCATAAAGTATTTACATTATAACAAATATACATAAAAAATAAAATAAACAAATGAATATTACACGTGCTAGAGGGGTTCAAAGCCTATGGGATTTTAAGGGGGGTTGGGAGACATAGTACACATACTTTCTTAACCATAAAAACAACAAGAAAATGTAAACTATCCTACTTTAAGCACGCATAAAGTAATTATATAACATCAAGTATATTTATAAAAAAAAAGGAAGCAGAGTAATACCTTGTGTTGTTGCTCTTTTAAAATGGGACTTAGACAGAGCTCAGAAGAACTTTAGACAGTGTGGGCATATATGTGGAAGGAGAGAATAAGGTGCTTCTCCCAATGAGGCTCTTAATATGACTTGCACAAAAGAGGGGCCAGAATAATTAGAGGAGCTAACTACAAGCTTTGTGAGAAGGTAAGAGAGGAAGGGGAGCTTCAACATGTCTTTTTTAGTGATTTTCCTAGTCATTTTAACTTGTGGGAGGGTCTCTGTTTATAGCCAAAATTTGGGTTGGAAATGGGTTGCACTTGGGATGAATTTGGTTTATGTTTTCATTAGGATTTATTTAAATTATTTTTTGGGTGAGTTAATGACCAACCAAGGCATGACATGTGGCAAGAAGTGATGGTTGCAATAAGAAATCCATGCACCAATGGGAGGATCAATAAGGGGTTGAGATATGACATGGTGTGATGTAGGGGAGATGATGTCAACTTCTTATGTGACAGGATGAGGGGCCGCCATGTGGAAGGCTATGGGGTGCTATAGTGAGGGCTATGGGCAGGTCTTAAGGTGGACTAATAGGGATAGGACAAGTGGCAGAGGTGTTGGTATAAAAATAATGGCAATCTAGATATATTGCATTGGTTTAGGGAGCACAAATGTGAGTGTGACAAATGGAAAGGCTAGAGAGGTAAGCCATAATGTGGGCTAAGGTAGGAATGAGGTGGATGAATAGGGTTGGGAAATGTGACACGAGGTGATGGGGTAGCCGTGATGGTCCTTTACATGGGTATAGGAGCACCAACAGGAGGATGACAAGTGGCCTGGCTAGTGGGGGTAGGCTATGATCGGGTGTAGGGTAGACATGAGGTGGACCAATAGGGTTAGGACAAGTGGAAAAGGGGGGATATGATAGGAATGATGGTCCTTCACATAGTTTTAGGAGTCCCAATGGGTGTATAACAAGTGGCATGGCTAGTGGCGGTAGGTTATGATGGGGTGTAGGGTAGACATGAGGTAGACCAATAGGTGTGTGACAAGTAGGAAGGTAGAGGGAAGTGATGGGCATTGGATTTTGTTTTTTGGGAGGACTAATGGAAGTGTGACACATGTCAGGGCTGATGCACTAATGAAGGGTTTTTGATTTATTTAAAAGGATTTGCATTAGTGGTTATTCAAGAGCATTAAATACTCTTGGAGGAGCATTTAATGATCCATGATGACATTTTGCCCCTTTTTAAGTATTTACTGTTAGAGTCTACTTTTGGCCTGTTGACTTTTGACAGATGCAAATAGGTAGTGCTTTTTCTCAATCGTTCTGCTCGTGCTCGTTTGATCGTAATAAAATTCCAGCATGGGTAAGTATTTTATCTGTGATGCTACATGATTTAGGAAAGTTTTTGGTCTCATTGTTGAGGGGGGAAATGGTAAAATTGGTTCTTGGAATGTACATGAACTCTATGAGGCTTGAGGTCCCTTAACCACAACAATAGACAACTAACTTCTCGGATGTTGGTTCATGGAGATATGCAAAATAATGTGATTAGGGAAAGACATCAATCATGCCACATTTTCATATAAAATTTCATCATCATATTGAGAAATTTAGATCTGCTTCAACATTTAATAATTCTCTTACATTGATCATTAATTGATTACCATTATTTGGATGGATTTTGGGTTCTGGCAATCTATAGACTTGTAACTTACCTCTCTACATTTGTAACAATGGATAGTTAGATTACTATTCTAACCCTCTAAGATTGTGTAGAAGTATTAGGATGGGTAGTAGATGTTGGAACAACTTCTTTACGACTCTTGGAATGCAAATATAGAGATCCCATATTTTATTCTCTTAGGACAAATTTGGTACGAACTTGCTACTTTTATTCTATTATGGCATGTTGGTAAGCTTCTAATACCAAAATATGAGGGGCGTAGATCAATACATCCTATAGGAATTTTGTGTAATCCTCTAATATATCATGCAATTAGTTTTTCTTTGCACTCTACTAAATTGTTTTTTCTAACTAGTAGGTAGAAGTAACACCATGCGTTGCACTTAAAGGGAAAAATCATAATATTACCCCAATAGGGTAAAATTTTTGTTTCATATATTTTATAAAAATCATAAAAGTGTTTTAAAACCCATTGGACTGAACTAGAAGTAAGGAATTCAAGGTAAGTCATGAACTTGTCATGTTCAAAAGTTGTTATAAGTATGTAATTGGGGTAACTTCATGGGAAAACCCATGCCAATCCCAAATGAATTACCTAAAAAATTATATTCCATTAGGAATCTCTTGAAATCTAGTTTTCAACATAATAAACGGCTACCAAATTAGAGTTTTTAGCCAAAGTTATACCCATTTGAAGTTTATATGGAAAAACGGGCTGAATTAGACACCTGGATCAATCCTAGCTCCACTGAGAGTACAACTGGGCTCTATCCCACTGGGTCCAAGTCCTAGAAAATGAATCCAGAACTATAGAGATCAATCCCAAATTTTGTGGGATTGATCCTGCCACATATCCTCGATAGATCCCATGTGTCTAGATTCAAATATTTTTTTTTGTAAATTTCACATAGAATCTTTACTTAATTGAGGTGGGATCCTTATATGATGAGTTGTAACCCATCTAAACCCTCATTTAAGTCATTTAGACTCATTACAACAAAGAGGAACTGACTTAGAGAGGTTTAGGAGATTTAGAAGCTAAGTGTGGGAGCTCTTTTCCAATTGGGTAAGTTTCACTTCCAACTTTTAAAATTTTGCTAGGATAATTCATTTTCTTCCTAGATCTTCCTTATTTCATTTTTCTAATGTTAGATCTACATCATTTTAAAGAAAATAAAGGGAAAGGAAAGGATGTTCTCCTTTAAGATCTTCTTGGCAAGTAGAAGGAGAAACTTGGATAAGTAGTTACACAAAGCTTACTATGTTTTTGTTTATTTTTATGTTCTTAGAAATCTTGTAATGGTAAAATCTTGAGTCTATGAATGTTTTATCATATGTTTGTAAAGTCCTTTGTTGGGATCTTAGAAACCTACCTATTGTTGTGATTTGTGATAAGATCTTGTCAGTTTCTACTAATATCTTAGAAATCCCTAATTTATACTATGAGGAAAAGTGGATTTTCATGTCATCTCTATGTATTTCCTTGAAAAATAAATCTCATGCATTGTGAAGGCTTGTAAATTAGGATTCTATAACCTTATGGTTTGTGTGAAAGATATTGATGGATGTTTTATTTGATTAGTATGATTAATTAAATTAGTGATAAGCATCTCTTAAATATATTGGTTAAAGGTAATGTTAGAAGATAACTATGAAACATGTTGATCTTCATATAATGATTTTATTATATTAACATGTATAAATTGATTGGGAAACTTTTTAGAATGATTTAAATAAGATATGCTTAGAGATAGTATTATGCCCCAAAACCCGCAAGTGAAAATTAGAGTAATAGATGTGGAAGCACATGTGCACGGCGTTGCGGATCTTGAAATATAACATTTTAACTCTTTCTTTATGGAAGGAGTCCTTACATAACTTACCTAAATTGTAGTATATATTTTTTTCATTCTTTTATCCAAATAAATATCCTAAATTACCAAAATATTCACAGCAGAAACATAAACATAATGTAATATCCATTCATAAGTGCAACAAAAATATAAGACACATGATAACCTACAAAGCGGAATGCAACTAGAAATCTCTACATCCATATCAAATAAACTACAAATCTTAAACCATCCAACTAAACATAACTATGAGTGTTTAAATCATGTCATAAAAGGCCATCCAACTGGCCACATAATATCCATCATTTCATCACAATTGAACATACTAGGTAACAAAATCAAATCATGTCTTAAATGATCCCTATCTCATACATGATGGTGCTAGAAAATAAACTAAACATATAACAAATAAGAAGAGGTAGTCTTCTCGTCCCAATGAACCATCTCTAGAAATGAACCTGCATGGAAGCACGTATTATATGATACTATTTAAAATGGTGTTAAAAATATGGATAAACTATAAAGCCCATGATAGAATATAAATAATGTCCCACAGAGTAAATCAAATCTGCAAGAGTATGACTCAATACCAAATTGGAACATGGTTAATAGATATGAATCAAACTAGCAATAACAATAATCAGATTTCAACAAATGTGTCAGAAGTATTAAATCCAAATTAAGCATATGTCCCTAATTGATATGACAAAGTATAGCTCATAAGGAAAGTGCAACATGTAATACAATTATTTACTACAAAATACTCATACATAAGTAGGCCTTAGCACCTCTCAAGTAAGCTGTCTTAGCTAATAGATATCAAAACCAGATGCATGTCTATAGAAGCCCAATGTAGCTCTCAAACTCACATAACCTATGAATGGTTTCTAACAAAACACACCTCGGATCAAATCAACTCAACCCAGGTAGGGTTCTTAAACCAAATCTCATCAAAATACCTCATATCTAATCCAACGGCTTAGTCCACATAGGGACTTTGACAAATGTAGGGTCCTTGACAAAACTAAAATCACCTAACCCATATAGGGTCTCTGACAAAAGTAAAATCTCATATAGAAATGATGGGCGACTAGTATCGTCTTCACCTATTAATGTGACCCAGTGATTAGGTACCTGAAAAGGTCATAAGACCAATATAGCCTGCAAAAGTCATCCAGGGCATTAAGGGTTAGCCCGCAAAAATTGCTTAGAGCATAAAGGGTTAGCCCACAAAAATCCCATAGGGTATCAAGGGTTAGCTCGCAAAAATCCGTCAGGGCATCAAGGGTTGGTGGGAAATTATTGTCATATTCACCTATTAATGAATCTTAGTGATTAGGTAATTCTCAAATGCAAATGGGACATTAAGTCCATGCATATATAGAGTAGTAAATTACTACATAAGGACATAATGCAAGAGATGTCCATGTAGTAAAAACTCATATATGAGACCATGTATATAAAGCCTATGCTTAAAACCAAATGGAAAGTAATAATTCACACTCACACAAAAATCAAATGCTTGGAATTCCTCTTATAACTTTTCAAAATCAACAATAATATAAAAGTCCCAAGGAAGACATGTATATGCAATGACACTAATATGGAGCACATCGGATCAAGTGTTAGTGGATATAACCAAGTGGAAAGTCTGAAATAACATTAATGATCAACTAACAAATGAAATAGAATAAGAGACAAAGCTTAGAGCTAATCAAATTGAGAAGGGACTACCAACTAGCCATAATGATATGAATAGAAATCTCAAGTATAAGAAATAAAAAAAAAAACATCAAGCATATGAAGTAGAAATCATTTTCCCCTTTTAATTTTACAAGGATCCAACCTTCTTGCATTGAAAAATTGAGAAAGACTTAGTACTCCAATGAATATGTGATGGTGGTATAAGAGAATGAATAATCTTAGCCAACATATGCTCAATATGAAATAGATCTAGTAATACACATATATAATACAAAATTATCATGTAAATCAAAGTTTCTACCAAGGTTTAATGGAAGTAATCATTCTATGGATTATGTAGAATCACCAAACTCACATAACTCTAGCAAGAAATGATGAAAAACTATAATCACACCCAAAATAGAAACAAAAAATTGAGGAAAGTGTAAAAAAATAAAAAGTAGAGCAATGAACTTAGGAACTCACTAATCCTCCATGGATTTAGTGTTTAGATGAAGAAAACTTACTAAACTTCAACCACAAGGCAAATAAATGAAGAGGAAACTGATATCTCATCTAAACTAAAGATTCAAATGAATAAAAGAGAAAAAAAATCAGAGTAGCATATCATGTATGAAAACTCAGCCAAAATCCCATAAACCTAAAAATCAAATGATGAAAACTTGCCAAACTTCTAAGTATAATAATCAAGTGTTAGAGAAACCAAAATATTAACTAAATTGAAGAATAACCATGAAGAAAATAGTAGGAGAACAAAAGGAGTAACACATCCTGTATGAACAATCATAATCTAGGTCTTCTTGTTCAAGCTTTAAAGTCCCTCACAACTTCCTTCCCCTTCCCTCTATCCTTTATAAAGTGATGTAGAACTAATATTAATTAAGTAAAACATGAATTTCTAGGAAGAAAATGAGCTAATCCAACATATTTGGAGCGAAACTTACCCAAGTGGGGCAGAACTCTCTCTCTTAGTCCAAGAACTTCCTTAATCTCTCTAACCATTTTGCCATTTGTTTTAATGAGGCTAAATTGCCAAAATATAGTGTTATTAGGGTTATAACTTACACATGACGAGATCGCATATGTGTGGGGGTCCAAGGAGAGAAAGCCACATCATTTGGGGCAATTTTCCTCTTTTTTATGTTTACCAGACTTTAAGCCCTCACCCCAACTAGTGAGCGCTCGAGACCTCATCGCAAGAACTCTCGAGAAGTGGTAAGCACTCGCAGGCCCCTACCACTAGCCCCTGTGTGGTGGCGTGAGCACTCAGCCTGTGCGATCCCCATTTTCTAGTTATTGGAATTTGATTGTGAGCCCTCATGAGGTGTGGTGAACACTCGCGGACCCCCTCTGCAAGCCCTCTCCCCACTTAGTGAGCTTTCTTAGTCCCTAGATCTAGTTTTTCTAGCTTTTTCCCCTTGTGGAAAAATCTCCATAACTTCCTCTACAAAACTCTAAATTATGTGTAGTTTAAGGTGTTTGATAGTAGACTCAAAGACTTTTTCAATGATGTATGACTCATACTCAAATTGTCTTAAGATTGGTATAAGTTTTCCTATGAAGTTACCCCAATTACACATTTGGAAAAACTTCCAAACTTATATAATTTGTAGTCTAAGTTGAGTTTTATACTTCTGAATTGGTCTAAAGGGTTCCTAAACTACTCTAAGGTCTATCTAAACATGTGAAAGGATAATTGTACTCTTATAGGGAGTAAAATTACTGTTTCATCCTTTAAGTGCAACATGGGGTGTTATAGATAATGAATGACTAATGACATGTATAATTGAATTGTTATCTAGACCATTAATCATGCCATTTGTATATGTTTTATGGTGTTCAAAAATATATGTAGAGTTGTATGATTTTCCTCATTAATAAAGTTTAAGAATGACTTATGCATATTGTATATATCATTGATCTTGCTAGCATATTTATATTATGTGAACATAATTATCTCTTGTATTATGATCGAATAATATACCATGTAAAGATAACATTAGGTAAGATAGCTATAAATGAGGAATATCTGAAAAGATTAAAGGACAAGAAGAATGAAAGAAAAATAAGAAAGAAGAAAATAGCTAGACAAGTATTAAGTTAGTATAAGACCCTAACTAGGGAAGTAAAATGATGATTAGAAAATGATGATAAGTAAAGGTGCTAAGACATAAAGAACAATATGTGTGATAACCTTTGCTATTAGGGAAAAATACAATATGTCGATGGTCCATGCTATTATGATAATACAATATGCTGATGGTCCTTGTTATTGAGATAATACAATATGCCGATAGTCCTTACTATTAGGATAATACAATAACTGACGGTCCTTGCTATAAGGATAATACAATATGCTAATAGTCCTTGTTATTGGGATAATACAATATGATGACGGTCCTTGCTATTGGGATAATACAATATGCTAACAGCCCTTGTGTCAGCACCCAAATTTTGACTCGGGTCATGTGATAGCATAAGGACAGCATAACAACATTTAGGCATTAAGACTCTAAGCACCCTTGGCTTAGGAAGACCAAACCTAGACTCTAGGAGCTTAGGCATTACCAGAGAATTCTTTTTAAATACTCTAGTCGCGATGAACCAGTCAAAACACCTTGGTGTAGCCCAAAATGCGCCATTTCAAGATAAACCCTAATCTCTCATAAAAGCATCAATAGGACTTTGAGGGTCCACATTCGAGAACCCACTCATATTGTTTGTAATTTTTCCAACCTCCATAAGCCTTTCATCAGTAAAGCATCATAGGTGGAAAAATTACCATTTTGACATTTTTCCTTCAGAGGCCCCGAATTCACTATCTATCATTTAAATCATTGAATTTCTCTCGTCTATATAAGCCTTCCTGTCGTGAAGCATTATAGATGAAAAACCCTTATTTTCACATTTTTTGATATGCGGCAAAAAATTACTGTTTTACCCTTTTCACTTCCAAGAATTCACCCCTCGACCCTCAAAGGATCCCTGGAACCTCTCTTATTGTTAGAATGGTGCAATTTTAGACCCTATGCATCCTTGCTTCTCCCAACTTCAAGAAACTCATCACAGAGTTGACACTCATCAAGATGGGCAACAGTTAACCTCCAACTTAGGTCAACTGGGGCCTGAAAGTGACCCTTGGAAGAGCTTTCAAAGGTGTATCCGATCTTTAAATTTTGAAAGGTCAATGACCATACCTTACTCATAATCTTAGCTTCAAATCTTCAGGGATAAGAAAAGGAGTTCGATGTCTCAAATTTGGGCAAAATCTCAAATCTTTCCAAATGGACCAAAAGGTGGTCCTAATCCCGTTTCACTGATATATGAAGCCAGCGTGCTCCCCGATAGTTCGAATCATGATCAGTCAGTGTCCATCTCTCCAAAATTATGAAACCTTCAAAAACCTATCGAAGGGACAAGAACTTTTGTGAAACTTATCAGAACAGATTCTGTTATTTACTCTAAAAAGGAGTAACAATTTTGTACCAGGGACTAGATAGTCAACCAACTCCCGAGAGCTCACCCAAACTCAAAAATTCAGTCTGTCTGTGGTCACATCCTCATAATTTTAATACCTTCAAAGTATCAAATTCTCACTAAATTACGAAATCCCCATGTTCTCCACCGTCACGTCTTGTTCAAAACAGAATAAGCAGTTTCGTCTGTATTCGACACATGGAATGCCTTAAAAGATTCTCCCAAACTTAGAATAGGGCAAGGTCAGACTCATTTATTTAGTCTCTACCCTACCTTCAAAAGACCATTTCATAAACTTGAGCATTGAAGGAAGTTTGACAGCTCGATCCCCCCGACCTTCATGCAACTACGGGAACCCGATCTCGATGAATAACCCCACTTTGTAAGCCCCCAACTACTGCCCGGAAATCCAATGATTAGTCTGTCAGTTTCTATAGTCCTGATATTCCTCAAACTTCAAAACCTCTAATCACAGCTCAAAGTAGAAACCCAAATAAAATACATGAGCAATTCCTATCAAGATATCCCCGTATGATCAAACGAATATTTTTGGCACAATTTTCAGCTCGGGTATCGTAATTTAGCATGGTCAGAGGCTGTGGTTCACATGAATCAAGGGTCATCTTCCACCAGACAATTTCAAAGATCAATTCTACCTTCTTTCCATTCCAAAATGTATCCATAAGATTTTTAGGATGAAAAAACACCAATTTTACCCCTTTTTCTTTTATTGTAATTTGGTTCCAATTGGCTCATTGCGATCGGATCATCTAAGACTTCAAAACCAAGCATTGAGGTCCCCTAATTCTAAGCCCGAGAGCCACGAAAAGGGGTCACACAGTAAAGATGCAAAAAATCACAAAATAACTGTTGCACCACCTTAGTGAGCTAAAAGCCTTAAGGCATTTAACTCATTAATGAAATTAAAGTATTCACAACATAAGGTTAGATTACCCACCCTTGGATGAGCATCTTCTCTAGTGCACCCTCACCCCTTACCCATAAATCTAGGAGCTAAATTTCATATCCCTAAGGTCCCACTAATAACCCTCCAAATGGCACCTTGATGTACCCTTGTTATCTGTAACTAACCTACACCTATCAAGTGGCATCTAAACCTACCCTTTTGTCCACCTCACCAATCCATGTAAACTAACACTCTCTCATCCTCACCTTCCATTTAACTAACCCCAAACCAATCCTAACACTCCATCTCTTCAAAACACTTGTCTAAGCCCCTTAGCACAAATGTCACCCATGAACCTCATGCTAAATGTGAGCCCTCTACCTCACTTTGCTAAATTCACCTTCACCCTCCATCTAACAACCCTTAGGATTAATCCTAGTCATCCATGAAGCATAATTGGGGCTATAAATAACCCTAATTTTGTGATACCTAGGGTTGGCCACAAAAAACCCAAAATCTAAAGGAGAGAGGAAGAAAAAGAAAAAGAAAAAAAGCAAGGATTCATCAACCCTAGGTCATTTTTGGTCCAAGGTAAGCCTAAACCTGTGTTTAATTCACTTTTTCCTTCATCATATATCAAATTAGTATGCTTTTTTGTTGTCCAATTCATGCTAGAGCATTGCTTTAATTCGGGTTACACAGTAGAGGCTCAATAGCCTTTACTTGCTCTCATTTTTTATCCCTTTCCATGTCGATTTTCATTGCTTGAGCCCAAATTTGACTATGTTAAACTAGACATATACATGATATGTTGTATTTAATTTCATGAATTTAGGAGTTGTGGAAGGCCTCGAGATGGCCCCCCAAATAGATCCCAAAAATTGAGTCTTTTGAGACCTAGTTTTGATGAATATTTGTCGTTTTTTGTTTGAATTTTGTATTCATGATATGATGCCCAATTTTTTTATAGTTGTTCATATATGTATTGCCTATTAGCATGCGTAATTTCAAAATTTTTCCATACCCCTAAGGGGTCTAAATGACCGAAATCAGGTTGCTGGATTTTGGTTCCAAGCCTAACGCCTATTTTTTAAGGGAATTAAAAAACAGATGTTGGAAAAATAGGCATATAGATCAATAGGCGTTAGAAAAGTATAGGCTTATTATATATGGTTGGAGAGATATATCTCTCATCTTTCTAAATTGACCAACCATGGTCAATTTAGAATTTTGTGGAGAGAGATATGCCCTCCAGAATATAGACTACCCAAACCCAACGCCTGATGTTTAACCTGTTAAAAAATAGGCATTGATAGCACAAACAGACATCAGTTTAAAAAATAGGCATTAGATAAGTATAGGCTTATCATATATGGTTAAAACTATCTCTCTCTCAGCTTTTCAAATTGATTGACCATGCTTGATTTAAAATTTTATGGAGAGAGATATGCCATCTAGAGTACAGACTGTTCAAACCCAATGTATGTTTTTTAATATGTTAAAAAAATAGGCGTTGACAGCATAAACAGGCGTCAGTTTAAAAAATACTTAGACAAGTATAGGCTTATCATATATGGCTGGAAATATCTCTCTCTCAACTTTCCAAATTGACCGACCACGCTCAATTTAGAATTTTGTGGAGAGATATATCATCTACAGTATAGACTATCCAAACTCAACACTTGGTTTTTAATCAGTTAAAATTCAGGCGTTGATAGAAAATATAGGTGTTGGAGATCTATGACCCACCCCAGTGAACCCTGACCTTCTCTAAAGTCTATACATAGGAAACTGACATCTTGAATTTCATCCATGTGCTTAGGCACCTTTGTGGGCCCTATTTTTAGGCGTCAAGATAAATTTCAATTGTTAGACCTGTGAAAGTCAAATGAAACCCAGCTCCAAACTAATCCATTCCATAGACATAATCTAGGAATCCTTTCATTGCAAATACCTCTTTTAGTTTTCCCAACAATCATAGTAAGGTTGATTATATGCTTGTGATCTCTAAGTGTAATAGATGCCTGAACTTTCCTTGGGAGACAACGCTTGAGTTGTGGCTGCTACGTTAGTTTGATCAGATTGAGTCAACCTACCCATTCACTACATTTCAACCCGTCCCAACCTTTTACGGTCTTCACCTTTCCTTAGGACCATGTCACAATGGTTCGTGACCCAAATACCTTGAGACTTGGCTATAGCCTAATTAGGTTCTCAAAACTATGCACATTAGTACAACATAGTCCCGACCCCCATTTAGCTAACTTGTCTATATTTTGTAGCAACTCGAAGTACTTTGTAAGTATACAAATAATCTAAAATGAATCTACCCTAAGTCACTCTCACAGTTAGATGTACTTGACTACCGAGATTGGCATACACAACAAACCCCTAGAACTACATGCCGTTTGATCCCGACAAAACCCTAGGAACACTTGAACCACAAGATTCGGTATGTAGGTAGCTTGAGACTATGTCTCAGGTGCAACTACAATGATCACACCATGGGGATGGTCCAAAACCAATAACTTTACTTTTAACAAGCATGGACTTTAGTATAATTTAAGACATGTATGAATGAGAGAAGCCACCCTAAAAAGGCGGGTATTTGGGGTGCCTAACACCTTCTTCAAATACGACTAAATAACTTACCCTTTATCTTAGGAATGTAGATTAGTATTAGGAGTTAAACCTTTAGACCTTTGGATCTAGACTTCTCCTCTTCACTTGGAGAAGAGAACCGATGTCTAACTCCATCGGTTAACCTCGAGTTAGTGGTGACTCCCAAAAAATCCTAACCTTCCCGTAAGAGGGTTAGCGACCTTTTATGCACCGACATCACACGCCAAAGAGTGGGCCCAAAAACCATGGGCAAGTAGGGGAATCCGAACCCCTCCCAAACGCCGATGTCCACAGGGATATATTGGTTAAAATACAAGGAATTTGAAAAGTTCTTAGAACAAATAAAGAAAGAGTATCAACGGAAATAATTGAAGGCTGTTATTTTTGCCTAAAAAAATACACCATCTCCTTATTGCACTCACAATGCATTTTTTGAGGGGGCAATTGTAGAATCCCAAAAGTGCATGTGAATGTCAATATGATATGACACACGTCGCACTTTTGTCGGCGAATAGACATTCACATCCTCATTTGTCCACAATCAAAGGGTTTCAAGTATTCATTTTTGCCCTAAACGTGTGTGCAAATGAACTATTCACATTCACATATTATGAAAACTAGAAACTAAAATTTAGGTTTATCTCTTCCTGGGGTAGTTATTTTGGATAGCCACAACTCTTATGACCTTAACTGCCCAAAAGATGGAAGAAGATGGATTTTCGCATAAATGAATCACCTAAATCCTTGGAATAAGATTTGAAGAATCCCACCCCAACAGAAACGATATAGAAAAGATAGAGTTCTTCTTAAACAAGGATTCTTCTCTAGACTTGTGCTTGGTACCTATAAATACCAGTGTACACGTAGAAGATATAGATAGAAGATACAAAAATATAATAGAGATAAGTAGATAGAGAAAGAGAAAATAAATTTTGAAGCCTCATCACAGGGTAAGTCACACCTACCTATTGAAGGTCTGCAAGTTACCTCTCTTCCAAAAAGAGAAGAGAGCACGTCCATTATACCTCTGCTATCTCCCTGATGAAGACATCATAGGAAGCTTAAGGATGCTTCAAATCATGGATAGGTAAACCTACTAATGGATGAGAAAATGTAATCATATACATATATAAGAATATTATCTTCTCTTCTCCTCTCTTATTCTCTATATTCCTGTAACTCCATGTCATAATAGAAGTTAAGAAACTTAGAGTCAATCAGAGGTTGGTTATGCTAAACAACTATAATTAACAAGTTCATCAGACTTGGAGTTTTAGTCCCCACACATAAAATAATAAACTAGCCTCTAAAAACGGATAGGTTTTTTATCTAATGAGTTTCACCTCTTTCAAAGGCCTAGAATTTGGTGTTACAGTTGGTCATGGGACCTCTGCTCGTTCTCTTAGTTTTGGAAACTAGGTTCACTGTCATTGGGACTTTTTAACCCAACATCTTTGGTCTGTCCTATTCTTTCTTTGCACGGGTCTTCGGATGGGGTTGGGGCCTCGCTCTGCCACCCCTCATGGGTCCCGTGACAGTTTTAAGCTAGGAATCTTTAGAGGATCTACTGGTTCTATCGAGCGATCTCCTGCATTGTTTGTGTGAGATCCTTAACCTGTTGTTCTAGGTTAGATCATCCAGTCTTCTCCTTCTATTAGTCGCACCGATCTTTGTTTGTTGTGGTGTTTCAGTGATTATTCCTCCTAGCTTCTATAGATCTAGTCTCCGCACTCTTGATCTTAAAAGGGGTTGTCTCAGCCTCGTTCCCATAAACGGTGCCAATTGACGAAGTCCAGATCCTACCAACTTAGACATCTATAGATGAGCACATAGTGATCCTAGTTCCGATGGGCCTACAAGGAAGAAATCAAAGAAACACCTATTGAGGGTCAATTAGTATTCCTCCGACAATCAAGTCAGAAATGGATCAGGGAAAGGATGAGGAGTTAAGAATTCATTCTTACCTTCTCCCCGGTGCAAACCTGGTTTTATAGTGTAGGTCATCCTCGACGTTCTAGTTTGTCAATCGTGCAATTCTCACTCAGACGATCTTCTAGAATTTGATTCAGCCGATATGTCCACCCAATGGTTATGCCTTTATTCACGGGACCACATCCTATGATTAAGGATACTTTCTAGGCTAAATGCTTATGCCTCAGGATATGCCCGAGTTCCTTTTTACGTTCAGTGTGTGTGTGATGAATTTTTCATATAGTTCTTGTTCGGACAGGTCTCGAGACTGGGTTCTCTCTAATGGTTCAATTAGGCTCAGTAGGAAAAAGGTTGGTTGGTCCTGGGTCTTATACCCATCAAGTAACAATATTAATGTTTGATGTTATCTTGTTTATTACTTTTATACAATACAATGAAGACCTTGAATATAAGTAATAGTCTTCATGTTTGATATTATCCTATTTACAACTTTTGTGCAAAATAATGAAGATCTTGCATATAATTAACTTGATATATTTCCAGTCAAATATTTAGTGCAAGTAGGTTACTAGCACATAATTCTATCCCAAATGATACATTACAATGGTGCACTAGGTTCTTGACAATTGTATATAATGCATAAGATAATATAACTGATTTACATGTTGTAATTTTATCCCGAATGATATATTACAATGGTGTACTAGGTTCTTGATAATTGTATATAATACATAAGATAATGAAACCGATTTACATGTCGTAATTTTATCCTAAACGATATATTAAAATGGTGTGTTAGGTTCTCAACAATTTTATATGATGATAAGACATGGTAACTGATTTCTACATTGTAATACTATCCCGAAGCATATATTTTAATGGTGTACTAGGTTCTTGTCGACATTGTGATAAATTAAGGTTTAGTTTTATGTATGAATCTTATTAGGTTTATGCATCATAGACTACGTATATATTGTTAATGTAGATCCTAATACATCTAAAATTGCAATACAACTGAAAATCATTGAATGGGTTTAACTTTCTTAAATGAAAGGATGATATAAAAAGTATCCTAAATTCAATAGATTTTAACCTTACTTTAAGGTAGGATAACCTAATGTAACCTACTGATGATAGTCAACTTGAGATATGAGAAGAATCAAATTGAATGACCCTGAAGATCATCAAACAATCAATTTCTAAATTGGTATGTGGTAGTATTCCCGATCATGGAAATGTTAGAAATTACCTAAAGACAATTAGTGTTAAGTTTGTTCACCTAGAAAAGTCTAAAATTTATACCATTATGGAAAAATTAACAAACCTCAAGAATCAAAGTCAAGGGATGTTTGTGAATATATACTTGAAAAGAGTAATTTAGTTTAAAAGCTCAGAGTGTTGGGACTTGATATTAAGGAAGACTATCTTATTGCTATGATCCTTAGCTCTCTGTCCACTTAATTTGATCACATTAAGTTGACTAACAATGCCTAGAAAGTAAAGTGAGACTTGAACACGTTAATTTTTATGTGCACCTATGAAGAGGGGTATCTCACTAACTCCATGCTTGGATTTTGATGAAGTAGAAGACCAAATAACAAAAATTACATGGAAAATAGAGATGGAACTAAATTAAATATATAAAAACTTATAGTTTAGTCATAGAAAATAGTTTTATCTTAAAACTAAAAGATATGGTTTATGTGTTTTCTTTTAGATGAATCTAATTTTCTATACTAGGCAATGATGAATTTCCTTTTTGATTGGAAGAATAGATTTTTTTTATATTAAAAAATTAGTTTTATGTGATTCTGATTTTCTTAATCATGGTTTTTATTAGTTAAAAACTCATATTCTTATGTACAATCATCCATTACATGTTAGTAGTAGTATTGGTGTGAAGCTATCCTATTTGAATGGAAATCATTTATTTTATGGCACAGATGATTATGACATATTTTATTAGATATTTTGAATGGTCTAAGAGATATTGGTTTTACTATCTTTCTCACATTATAAAGATAATAGAAATTAGAAATACGAGGTTTATTGAGGATAGTGAAACTAATGGGACTATTTAACATCTCTATTTTATTTTTAGAATTCACTCCATATGCTTCAGTAATGAAAAGTTTGATGTATCTACAAGTATGTTTTTTTCCTGATATTGTAGTCATTGTGGGAATGCTTGGTAGATACCATAGTGCCTTTGTATGAACCATTATAAAGCAGCTACATACAGACAATCTAATTCATTGGATATTGTGAGATACATTATTAACTCTGATAATGGTGGATGTGTGGATAGCCAAAAATTCACTTTTTGATATATTTTTATGCTAGATAGAAGAACCATATCTTGGAGAAGTGTCAAATTGACAATTACAACAATATCCTTTATGGAGGTAGAGTTTGTAACATGTTACAAAACCATGTCATAGGACATTTGGCTGTGTAATTTCAGTTCAAGGCTTTGGATCATGGATTCAATACTGAGCCTGTTAAAAGTTTACTATGACAATGCTGCTACAATTTCCTACTTGAAGGAACTATAAGAGTACAACAAGATGTTGACTGACCTACAAACTAATAAAAACTTAGATGAAAAGTTGTTTAACCAACATGTTAACAACATGGGTTTGGTTGAATCTTTGATGCTCTTACTTAGTTGATGACATGCATTTTGCATCAAAGTGTTTTTATAATGGTTTAGTGAGATGATTTTAGTTATTCTTTTGTTAATTTTGTTGTGCATGTACATGAACTAGCACAAATAATGATTTTCATATAAAGACAAGAAATAGACATGTATGATCACAACCCTTCGTGTTATTTCTAAGATCACAAATTATTTAAATCCATTGCTGTTAGATTTATGGACTTGCACTTGTGATCATGGAAAATCTTATGTCAACATAAGATATACTGACTGTTATGATTCAATATTAGTTTATTCAATGGACCGAATTATCGTAGAATATTGCTCAAAATCCATTTAAAAAATATATAATTTTAAATAAAATTATTATTCTATTTCAAAATTTGATCAAAATGATTAAGTGGAAGAATCTAAGAAATTGTGACCATTTAATCAATATATATACATATAATAGACTAAATTTAAAGGATTATTGAGCATTAAGAAATACCCATTAAGTATATATATATATATATATATATATTGATAAAATGGTTGCAATTTCTTACATTTTACCCACTTAAGGATGTAGGGTTTCTTTGGGTCTTTATAAAATAAGGAGATGGTTATGGGATTTTGAGTTGCGGAAGAGTGGTACAAGTCAAGACTTTGTGAAAGAAGCAAGACGTATTTATGGAGAGAGTTCACAAGGTTTTATCTTTGGGTTTAGGAATTCACCGTTGTGCATTTTGTAATCTCTTCGTTCTCTGTCTTAGTTGTGGATGTAGGCAATCTTGTTGAACGACATTAAATAATGTGTAGTGTGATTGTTCTTTTCCGTTTATTATTCTCTCACATTGTTTAACATGCATCGTATACTTGAATCCAATCTATGTTTTGTTCTGCTATGTTGTTTAGTCACAACAATGGTTTCATCAATGGCACCTATATTTATGAATTTTGTGGTGATTCACGTCTACATTCTTCACCCTCTCCCATGGGTAGGTGCTTAGATTACAAATCCAAAACTTGGTTAGTGGGGTAGGTTAATCCAACTTGGTGGGATCAATTGATTGACCCATTCAACTTGGCTATATTGTCTGGTCTAGAAAGAGGGAAGGAAAAATCAAAGAATCAGTTCCTAGTTTGGTTTAACATTAAACCAGTAAGAGTTTAGCAGTTCAATTGGCTAGAGGCTCAAGTTCGGTTTCGGTTGGTTCATCACGAGCCTGAGGTGTCAAGCTCAGATTCAACCTATTAAGATCAAGGTGAGCTTGGCTTGGTTGGCCAAACTCAAGTTTACTGTTTCAGACCTGAATCTTAAAGCCCAGTAGCCGGTGCACCAAACCTGCTCCTGAAAGTAATAATATATCTGATTTCCCAACAACCATATTATAACAATCTCTATCTATATATCTATATATGTTATGTATAAATATATTTAATATTTAAATATAAATTATAATGAGCTATCTTTATTCAGGCTCACATAGCTAGATGAGCTCAATTGGATGCTTAGGCTCAGTCATGCGAGCTTGAAACAAGGATCAAGCTCAATTCATGCCAAGTCGATCTATCTCTTTCATCGACAGCCCTAATTGAAACACATTATATTAACATTAAAAAATGGATTGCATTACAAGGCATGATATCATTATTATCTTATGCCTTTTTTTATTCCCCTATTATGCATGTGGGTTAATTGATAGGTGTTCAATGATGAAGATGGGTTTTGAAACCAGGACTATGGTAATAGATTGAACCAAGTTACACGTTTTTTAGGCTGTTGAGATTGCATTTTACAACATGCCAAGCATAGGAAAATGTTTTATTGTCAAAGTTTATTTGTTGCCCAGTTTTACACTAAGAAAAAAGTAGAGTTGGTTTTCATTATTTTTTAAGAGAGTGACACATGAACACCCCCACGTTCTTTTTTATTTTATTTTTGTTATTTTATATTAATTCTATTAATTCTTAAATTTTCTCACTCTTTCATACCTATTTCTTTTATTCACCATATATTATTACTTTTTTGGTTTCTTCTTGATGACTACTTTGGGCTATGGGTTTTGTAGCATGAGTTTTTTGAAGTTAAAAGAATTTTAATATAGGCGAGAGGATCCCTAACAAGACCAAGCCCGACAAACCCTTGAATAGCCAATCCAACTCGAGGGTCACGAGCCAAAGGGTTGATTGTGTTAGGTAATTACTATTTTGTAGGTGATAAATGATAATGGAACCAATGTATAGAAGGCAACGACCAAGCTGAAAACACAAGTGATTAGGCTACAAGAAAACAAAGAACTAGAAGAAAAAGAGGAGGAAGACGACTAGCAGAGAAAGAGAAAGATTTAGATCTAACAGAAAATGATTTTTTATCACTCTTCTCTTGATACAGATCTGAGTATATATAAGACCTCCACTGCATTCGATTACATCACTTACAGCTGTAACCAACCTATTTAACAGCTGGATAGCAAACTAACTTGACTACTTTACATCCCTCCTTAAACAAATATGTGGAAACACCTTGAGTTTGCTTCTGAACTTGAAGCAGCGGAATAGCAAGGAGAAGAACATGTCGCCTCCTTTGTTTGGGAAAAACCCTAAACTTCACCAAAACAAAGAAATTCGTACTAGAACTTTTAATTAATGAAAAACTGAACTGCCTTGAAGGCTACAATGCTTTAAATAGAGGAAAA
>JAOXJP010234483.1:0-10157 GCA_025762735.1 Platanus orientalis
CATAAATAATTGCAAAATAGATGTGATAATGCCTACTCAAACTATGACAATACTACAATTTTAAGCTATTATCAGTTGTACAATAACTAGAGCCATGTTGCATAAATAAATAGAGATTGTATGGGTTCAAATAATACCAAATTGAAAAAAAAATCAAGAAAATATTATAGAATAACAAGGGAAGCGATACCCTATCGTAGCAATTTTGGATTAGAGCCAGATCCATACAATAACTATTTAAAAAAACTATATAAAAATGTTAGAAAATTTATAATTTTCATAAAAATCATTGTTTAGTACTTGAAAGTTTATACGTTTATCCAAATATATATATATATATATATATATATATATATATATATAAACTTACCTCAAAAAGGGAGAAAGACACTAGAAAACAAAACGCGCACTACTCTATTTGAGAGTCTAGGAGAAGACACCCAAATCCATACAGTTTATCAGTGAGGCCATACAAATAAACAAGATATTTTAAAAAATAAAATTTTAAAAAATAGGATGGGTGTCGGTACAAACCAATATACATATACATGCGTGTGGGTGATACCAGTGTGTAGCTAAGTGTTAAAACAAGTTGGACTTGTTTAAACTATGGTAAACACAACTTATTCGCCAATTATGGAGTGCACACTATTTAATGTGTCGAACTCAAACCTAGAGTTGTATATCTTATCAATAAATAATAAAAAAAACCTAGAGTTATGTACAAAATTATTGATTTATATAAAGTTTGACTAAAAAAAAAAAAAAAAAACCTAAATAAGAACTACACAACCCAAGTAGGGTTGTGGCAGACTTGGATAGATTTAGAACTTCTAGTATTGAAAAGAAAGACTCATTATTTAAAGAAAATTAGAATTTTGACCCATTTGTCTCTTATTCTCGTAGAGTTAATTGCATGTAATCTTTTCTTTTTAATTTTCAATATGGAGAATATCTAAAAGGAACTAGTGATCCATCAATTCAAAGATGGAACAATTATAATTGTCTAATCAAGTCAATTGTTCACAATATAGGAGCAAGGTCGTAAGTCTTATTAGTTGTGATAGTGGCTTATTAATGAAGTTTGCATTTTATTGGATAGTTCCAGGCGTTTCTTTCTAGCCATAGCTAGTGCAACTATGCAAGTGATGCTTCTTGAGTGCCTTTGTTGTCTGGCACAAACAAACTTACAGAGACCATTGATGAGATTGTAGGAACCCAAACCCCTAAATAAAGATTTTAGGACTAGTTTCCAGAAGAGCAAAGAAAAGATAGTTAAATCTATGGAAAAGATTAGGATTGTTTCTAAAATCCAAAATAAAATTTAATTAACTAAATGTTCATTTTCTAATTACATGCCATACATTCCACCTTCTTTATAAATAAAAACTAAAGAAATCAAGAAAAAAAATAAGAAACCTATCTTCTAACAAACTCTTAACTTTAACTTTAATTAAACTAACAAACTCCTAGATTAACTAGGTAATTTGATTTAATTCCATCATTGCCTCCCTTAAATCAAGTTCATTCAATGTGACCATTCTCATCATCTTCTTTAACTCTATAAAAGTATTCGTAGACAACAACTTTGTAAAAATATCTGCAACTTGATCCTTAAATTGACAAAACTCCAACTTGATCTCAACATCTCTCACAAGTTCACGTATGTAATGAAATTTGATGTCAGTGTGCTTACTCCTTCCATGAAACACGAGATTCTTTGTCAATGAAATCACCAACTTGTTGTCGTACATAATCTTTGTTGGAACTTCTTACTTATGATTTAAATCACCAAGAATCTGATATAGCCATATTGTTTGGGTAGCACAATATGCAACTACAATATATTCATCCCCTGTTGTTGAAAAAGCAACCACTTGTTGCTTCTTTGATGACCGAGAAAATAAGTCTAAACCCATATGGAAACAAAAGCATACTAAAAAGATAAACCAAGACATAAATATACCTTCAAGGTGTGGTTCGGGAACTACAAGAATAGGGATTGGAGTCCTCACCTCTGCAATTGGAGTACCATCTAAGACCTCATCAATCACCATGTCTTGGGGATGATCTACCTCCATATTCTCTACAAGAGTTTCCCTAGCCTCCGCTGGAGTTTCATCTTGTTGCATAAGCTCACAAGCACAAAATATGTTAAATAAAAGATTAGACACTCTAGTTGATACTGACTTGTTAATAGAGTTTATAAATGTAGTGAAATATGCACTAGAGTTAGGGTTTACAACTGGAAGAAGATCTATGGCATCTAAAGGAGAGGAAGGATCAGCAACTCCTCCAACATCTTTAATGGTGTCATTAATTATGCCCAAGATAGGAGAAGATACATCACTACTATCCATGGGTCCTGCTTCGCCAAAAGGTTTCTCAATAACAAAACCTTTGGCTTTTGCATGGTCAACACTTTGCGCACCACTCTCAGGGATCACTTGGGTAATGTTGTCTGTCTGTTCAATGGTGGAAAAATGGCTCCACCATGCTTTTTCTTTGGTGATTAAGCGTGATTAGACTTATAAGCCAGAGCATTATCCTCATCTACACCCTCAGGCTCTTCAAACAAAATTAGAGCATCTTTACTAACCACAACTTTCTACAGATTCATTAGTGACCATATCTGACTGGCTAGAAGAATCTATAGAAAATTGGGGGGGTCTAAATATGTCTCCTCTTCATCAGACAACGCATAATCCAGGAGTTCCCCAAATTCATCTAGTATGGCATGTGTTAGGATTGTAACCCTATTTTGATGTAAGTTCCTTGAGATGCAAAAAACACGAAAATAAACAAGCAAACACACAAGAAAACTACTAGACAAAGATTTACGTGGAAAACCCCAAGAATGGGGGAAACCATGGAGCCACACAGAAACATTTCACTATAATGGAAGAATACAAAACTACAAGTTTTCCTCTCTCTCACACACACTATCACAACCCAAAACCTTTGAGAAACCCATTTCTCTTTCTCCTTCTCACCTTCTTTCTCAACCAAGAGATCCTTGAGAAAACCCAAAGAGAAATCATTCTCAAGCTTTTCATCACTCTCTTAAACCTTGCAAAACCCTTTTACAAACCCTTTGAGTGACCTCTCAATAACCTTAAACAACAATAGATATAGATCATACAAGTTGATCCCACCACAAAATCTAGCTTTCCTTGCACTCCATGACACTTTTTATTTTCTTCTCACCACGATGGCTTGATCTTGGATTGAACCAACAACTCTCTGGTTTGTGGTTTCTGTAGTCTTTGTAACCCAATGTGCCTGAATTGATCCCGGATCGATCCGACAAAGCTAGAAATCATTTCCTTGGTTCTTCTCGCATTACGCATACATCAGACTCCACCCCAACAATCACTCACTTGGAGATTGATGCTCTCTATCCGTTGTCTAATTTTTGTACCTATGATAAGACCTCTTCCATTATGTAACCATCTATAACTCTTCTTCTTATCTTTAATCATGCCCCTAGTCTTGATCTTTTTCAGATCCTCCCACTAGATATAAAGACACTCTCAACAATATTCAACTTGGCTTTAACCTCAACCCCTTGAAGACTTGCCTTTAACTGCATGTTTGTCAAGACACCAACCTTTGACATGTGCCCCACACTCCACCTTTGGCTCTCACCTCAAAACCGACCTTGGAGAATTACCTACAGTTGTCATCCTTTTATGAACACTACGCCAAGTACTTGAAACACACCTCCACAACAACTTGATACCATTTGTCATTATGATACTAGTTGTTGCATACCTTGCATGAAAACTCCACAAACAACCACTGTGGATCTTGTCTGCAAATACCACTAACAACCACTAGTTATTTTTTTGTGGCCTTTAGTATCACTGCTACACGCACCATCAAGTCAATTCGGTCCTACACCATCCAACTCGATCATGGCCAAACATATGTGTACCTACCCCTAAGTTAACTCAGTTAGTCAACTCCAAAGAGGGACCTCGATCCGTCTTCTCCAATCATAGAAACCTCCTCACCATCATCCGCTACCTGGAAACCTACATCACCTCTCTTTGCTACATCCGTAAAGGAAACCTTACACCAACACTAGTTCTTCCATGCACTCTATTTCCGATTACCCATCGAGATCAAAGGAATAACACTTCTTAACGTACTCCCACTCATATGATATTATCCATCATAACACCTATCTCCCTTCATTAAGACCAAACAACATTGTGTGATTTTCATGACTCCAACCTGCAGCTGAGTACCTACAACCCATGAAGTCCAAGCGACCTAGTGATATTAGATTCCTCCACATCTTTGAGACATACAACACACCACTCAAAGTATGAACCACTTCATCGAACATCTTGATCTTCACCGTTCTAAGACACATGATGTCATATCGAGACCCATCACTAAGATTCACAAAACTAGTCGTTTTTTCCTAGAACTCATCAAAATATTCCCTCTTAGAGCATATATGAACATGACAACCTGAATCTAATATCCACTCATCATAAGAAATAATGTCCATACCTTTAGATATTATGAGAGCATCTCCAATATATTCATCATCTTCTTCTTCCTTTTGTGCTACAACTGTTGTAACACCACCACTAAGACTATCACCATTGTTTTTATTAACACATTCCGAAAAATCCCTCTTTATGTAACCATACTCCTTGCAATAAAAACATTGTTTCCCGTCTTTTCCTCTAGACTTAGATCTAGCACCTCTAGATCCTTTCGCCAACGACCTTCTTTTTTCATCCATGTTCAACACACTCCCACTCACAGATGAATCCCCTGAGGACTTCCTATGAATTTCCTTTTTGAGTAACACACTCACCACATCATCAAACTTGAGCGTATCTGAACCCGATGAATTACTTAAGGCCATCACCGAACCATAACAACTCTCTGACAAAGAAGACAACAACACTAATGCCTTAACTTCGTCCTTGAAGTTGATGCTTATTGAAGATAACTGGCTAGTTACCGTGTTGAACTTGTTCAGATATTCAGCCACACCTCTGCCTTCACCCATCTTTATGTTGAACAACCTCTTCATTAGAAACACCTTGTTGGACACTGATGGTTTCTCATACATCCAAGAAAACATAGTTATGAGGTCTTCCATGGTTTTCTCTTTTGAAATATTAAAAGCAATTGATGACAATAAATAGAGACGAATCATACCTAGGGCCCTCTATTAAGCACCTCCCAAATTGATTCCGACATCATCTCTGGTTTCTTCACTTTTCCTCCAAGCGATTAATAGAGATTTTTTCTGATAGAGTTCATCCTCTATCTACATCTTTCAATATGTGAAATTCTTGCCATTGAGCTTTTCAATAACAAACCTTGTGGAATCTTCTCTTGTTGCCCTCATTGCTCCCACTCGAATTAAGAACTCTTCAAAAAATTGTAAACCTTGGCTTCTTACAAAATTGTCAATCATGAATCTAGAATTGCCTATTTCCCTCTTGGCAAGGAACCTGACTATGATACCACTTGTCAGGATCGTAACCCTCTCTTGATGCGAGTTCTTTAGGATGTAATAAACGCGGAAAAAAATAAGAAAATACACAAGAAAATCACAAGACAAATATTTGCGTGGAAAACCCTAAGACTAGAAAAAAAAAACTACGAAACCACACAGAAACCTTTCACTATAATGGAAGAATAAAAAACTACAAGCTTTCTTCTCTCTAACACACACTATCATAACCCTAAACTGTTGAGAAACCAATTTCTCTTTTCCATTCTCAGCTTCTCTCTCAACCAAGAGAACCTTGAGAAAACCCAAAGAGAAATCCTTATCAATCTTTTCACCACTCTCTTAAACCTTGCAAAACCCTTTGAGTGACCTTTCAATAACCCTAAACAACAATAGATATAGATCTTACAATAGCATTCCTTGCTCTCTATGACACTTTCTATTTTCTCGTTGCAATGATTTGGTCCTAGATCAATCATGGATTGAACTGGGTGCTTGGCTCGATCCGGGATTGATTATGGATTGAAGCAATAACTCTCTGGTTTGTAGTTTTTGTAGTCTGCGTAACCCAATGTGCCTGGATTGATTCTGAATCAATCTGATAGTGTGAAACTCACTTTCTTGGTTCCTCTCGCCTCCGGCATACATGAGACTCTGCCCCAACAGCCTGGTAAGTCTCCTTAGGAGTTGTAATAAGACCGGTATCTAAAGGTTGGATTTGAACTTTAAACTTAGGAGAAGGCAGTCAAACAAGTTTTGGCTGCTCCACCTTTTATGCAGGCTCTATAGCCTCAATACTCTCATTAGTGGGTCATGCAGACCCAGTGGCTTCAACTTCTTATCTCTCAAACGAAACAAAAGCCTTGACCTCATCACCAACCCCTATGGTATATATGAGCTCTTGGGCCTATGTTAAAGTGTATATCACACTCTGAACTTCTTTTAGGGTGACCATATAGTATTCACCTATTACAAGTGTTAGAATTTACTCTTAGTTTTAATTTGTTGTTCATTTCCACCAAAAAAGAAGAAGAGAGTTTTATCTAAAGCTGGTAGGTTTCCTTTTACTCAATGGCAAGTTGCTTTTTGTCTAAGTAGGTACAAAAGATTACGGCCTCTTATATGGGCACATGTAGGGGTGTTAATGAGTCGATCTTTGCCCAACTTTTAATGAGCCGAGCTTTTAGCAAGCTGAGCTTGGTGAAGCTCGGCTAAAGCTTGCTTAGGAAACGAGCTCAAATCCAGAGTCTGGCTTGGCTTGTTGAGCTTAAAACAAGGCTCACGCTTGGCTTATCACAAGCTAAGCCGAGCTAGTTTGGCTCGTTGACAACCCTAGGTGCATGGGACGTGTGGAATGAGAGAGAGTTGTTGTGTTGGTGTAATTTTATAAAGAAAACCTTATTCTTTCCTTCCTCCCTTCTCTTCTATGTTTTATCGTTGGTAGTTGGTATGATTTCGTATTTGTTGCTTTATTGTTTTGTCATTGTATTGATAATTAACATCTTAGAAATTTACTTAATTGGGTTTTGGTCTTAACAAGTGGTATCAGGTACATTTGATCCAAAATTTTATGGAGCGTACAATCTAATTCATCGATCTAGTGATTAGTTTAAGCAAGGAATAAAAAAGAAAAATGACCAAGGTTTTAAGTTGATGGAGTAAGGGTTGCGACAAAGCTCAGTGTTCCTGAAGAAAATCTAGAGCAAAGAGATTTAGGAAACTATGGGAATGTTAAAAGGGGGCCTGCAACACCAGATTGATCAAATAGGGTATAATTACGAAAATTTTGAAGTTTAGAATTGATTAACTACCAAAGTGGTTTATTTTTCTGTAGAACAAAATACTAAGGAGAAGACTTATTCTAATTAAAATGAGATGACTTTTTCCATCTTTGTTTTGCTTGATTGAAATATTTTGAGCAATGCTTAGGACATCAACCCTCCCAGTAGTTGGAATTAACTTGCTTCTTTTATTTGGAATCAAGGCAATCTAGAACAATGTCTTGTGTTGTCTTAGAGTTGCTCTGATTCCAAATAAAAGGGTAGGTATGAGTTGACCATAGGAAGGGGCTGTGTTTTTTTTTTTTTTTTTTCTAGGGGGTAAAACATGTGACCTAATCCACGATCTAGGATGCAATATTAATTAAACCAAAAAGAAAAGAAACAAGTACACCACAAGAACGTGGGAAACCCTAAATCGAAGAAAAAACCATGAAGCCGTAGAAGTTTCATTTGTTGGAAGAAAATACGCACAAAACACTTACAATCCTAATCGCAGAAAAATACACATGAATACCGCAAGGAATTTAGGATTAATCAATTGGTGGAGTCATGGTTTTTTTTTTGTAAATAGAACTTAATGTATTAAAATGGATTGTTCGTATATGGTGGAACTTCCATGTCTATGGCACTTTGTATCTCATGAGGAATGATACCAAGTGCTAAATAAAACAACAACAACAACAAACAGCCTTATCCCAACTATTTGGGGTCAGCTACACAAATCCTATTGCTTCATTCCGCTCTGTTTAGGGCCTTATCTGATATTAAATTACAAGCTGCCATGTCCCTCTTTACTACCTCCACCCAGGTCAATTTTGGCCTTCTTCTAGTCCTTCTAGCACCTTCAACTTGTATTGTCTCACTTCGCCTCACTGGTGCAATCATTGGTCTTCCTCTGCTAAATCTAGATTGTTATTCTCGAAACTACTCCTAGCAACAAGATGTACCAAATATTTATAGTCATACTTTCATGTTAAAAAATGATAGAAACAAAGTACTTTGATAGTTCCTTGCATTCGCTAATGCAATTCCTTATTTCAATTTGGTAATCCTCTAGAGGATTCTTCAAAGCTTCTATGGTGATTCTTGAATTTCTTTTCACAATGACACCTTTTGCTCCCATAACAATAGCTGTTTGTATTCCCAATAAGGCTGCCTCACTTTTCACTAAAAGTGGTGAATAAATACTCCTTTGTTTTGCTCTTGCTGTGAGACATTCTCCATTTGAGTTACGTACAATTACTTCCATGCTTTCTTTCTACTTCATTGTAGACAATGCGTCATCAAAATTCACCTTTATGAAATTTTCCTTTGAAGGTGTCTACTTTGCTTCCTCATTTTTCTTCTGAGTCTAGGAACTTGTTAGGTCCTCTAGGTCCCTTATCAGTCTGCATGCACTGAAAAGCAATGAGTGTATATCCCAATTTATTCCATTAAAGATCATATTATTTCTCTGTTTCCAAATAATCCAACAATAAATGGATATACATTCACGCAATCACTTTATTTCCTTGTTTGTTACATCATCCATTATGAACCAATTATTAATTCACTCTTTAAAATTATTCTCAATATAAATTGTGCTTCTTATTGATAGTGTTGATGCATGCCAAACTTGTCTTGTTCTTGTGTATGTTACTAAGCAATGTAAGATTGATTCATTTTATTCATTACACATTAGACTATTGGATTTACATTAATATTCCTCTTTATTAAATCATCTCTTGTAGGGAGCGCATTGTTACATGCTTTCGAGATGAAATGTTTGATTTTTTTTGGAATATTTAATTTCCGCAATTTTCCCCATTTGAAGTTTGTTGCTTGGTTACTATTTTAAGATATATTATAATTTATCTTGTTATTTCTTCTTACATTTGTTTGATGTATTTGATTATTATTTGGTCTATTATTTATTCCTTCCTTACCTATATTTTGTCCATTTCTATTTGATCTTTGATTAACATTTATATCCTATTCTACATTTTCTACCTGAGAAACATCAACATAGTATCCTGATTTAACAATATATTGTCATTTTTTGTCATGGTTCCATAAAAGTCTATTTTCGTGGTTATTGTGGCTTATAAATATTTTTTGTATTTCCTTTAATTCTTCTTCAGTGATTTCTTCTTTTAGTATTTCTTCATTCCATATTCTTTGAAGATGGATTATTACATCACTTACTTTCACAATTTGACTATTTATAGATTTATTAGTCCTAATTTGCATTCCTTATATTGTTGGTATCCATTTGTCTTCCCAAAATTTTACTTTTGTTCCATTCCTTATTTTCCATCTTATTCCTTTTTTTTAAGAGATATATGCCTTTGATGATGTTTTCCCAGAGCCAAGAGCTATTATTATTACATTTTGCTTCCATAAAGCTTTTGTTAGGATAATATAATTCTTTTACGAATTTAACCCATTGGTTTTTTGGGTTATTTAAGATTCTCCATGCATGTTTGGTCAGTAAATCCTTATTATAACTATGTATATCCTTAAATCCTAATCTTTCATCTGTTTTATTTTTTCTTAAAGTTTCCCACTTTACCCAATTGATTTTTTTCTCGCTCTTTTTAGCCCCACCAGAAACCTCTTTGTTTTTTATCTATATTTTTGCATAAGCTTTTAGGCATTAAAAAATAAGACATTGCATATAAAGGAAGTGCAATTATTATTAATTTTAAAAGAACTTTTTTCTAACTTAGTTTAAAAGTTTTTCCTTCTAACCTTGGATTTTTTTTTATCTACTCTATCCTTTATATATGAAAATAAATTTATTTTATTGTTCCTTATATTAGATGGGAGTCCTAAGCGACGCGTCTCATTCCCCGGATGTGGCGAAAAATTGGCAAGGGGCACCTCATCCCCCGAATGTGGTGAAAAAT
>JAOXJP010234484.1:0-10157 GCA_025762735.1 Platanus orientalis
AAAAATTAGACCAAACAATCCTCATTTCATGTAATTTTTTTATTTTTCTTCAATTTTTTATTTTTTAGAAAAAAAATAAATAAATATACTTTTTTCCAAAAAAAATTTCCATGAATGTGTAGATCTATTGTATAACATATAAAAACTTTACAAACAATAAAGAAGAAATAAAGAGATTACTGAAGTTTTTGTCAAAATTTGGGGTTTCGGGTTCGATCCTTCGATCTGACTCAAATCTCTCTTTTCAAACGAAATAGACTCAAATGGAGTCTTAGATTTAATCTCTAGAAGCTAAATGAAGTAAGAAATTGTAAAAAAAAAAAAAAAGATTTTTGAGGTTTTTGGTGACTTGTGATACGGGGGTGGTTGTCTACGAGATGCGGCACGCGATACTCCCCCGTATCGTGTGTCTCAGGCAATTTTAAGTAAAAAAATGGTCATTTTAGACATGTTATCGCGAGACGCATGCGCGATACGCGATATGTCTCGCGATAACCTATCCAAATCACGAGATTTCGCTGTGCATGGGGGTATTGTGTCGCACACCTGCGGTACCAGTACGTCTCGCGCAATATAGCCCGTATCGTTCGAAATTTTGAACTATGCTCAAGACACCTCTCACTTTCCCTTACGATAGTTCTTATTCCTTCCATCATCATTGTCTTCTTCTTTCTCCTTCTTTCTTTCTACCATATCTCCACACACTCTTCCATAGACATCTCCCACCCTTCTAGTACCATGAATAAAGTATTCCATAAAAAATCGCAGACCTCAAGTGCATGTGTTCTGAGCTGAATTTTTATAGTACTTCTACCTATTATCTCCCCTATTTATATTAAGATATACACTGTTACTTGTTGGAAGAATTTCTGGTTTTGCAATCACTTTATTTTTTAAAAGTTATATCACAGATTTGGAATTCCTGTTATTTTAATTTTAATTGAGAGTTTTTAGAAGTATATTTTGGGATTTTCTGGAATTTATTTTAGATCTGAAAACTTTGAAATTGAATATTTCTCAAACCACAAGTCTCAAAAATTTTGAACAAAGGAAACCTTTGGGGATGTTCTACTTGTCCCTAAAATTTCATAAATTTCTGACACGTTAGAGGGGTATTCTTGTAAATTTTGTAGAATATAGAAAATTACAAGTTTGCCCCTGGTCCAAAAATTTCGGTTTTTTTTTCCTTTTAAATTATTCTTCTTTTATTTGAAGTTGTTTCCCACCATATTCAACATCAATTGGTATCAGAGCCAGGTTCCATTAGTTGGTTATATCTAGTTGAGGTCCTAGGTCTTATCTGGATTGACTAGATTCCTTCATGAACTACTTTTGGGTTCTTTTTGAACTGAGTTGACACCATGGGGGTTAGCAATAATGAATTGGTTGTTGATATCAAGAACCGAGCACGAGCTCTTGAGGCTGTAGAGGCCAAATTAAATTCTCAAATGGATGGTGTAAATTCTAGAATGGACAATGTGATATATAGAATGGATGCATTTGAGACCAAGGTGAATTCTGAGTTGAGAGCTTTAAAGGAATCTTTTGACACTCTTACAATATCCTTATTTAGGGAGGAAGAGGCTGGAAAATTACCAATACAGGCTGTGGAATTATCTAATGCAACTCCTTCTCCAAGTCAACCCGTGGAGCTCACAATGCCTCCCATACTTTGCAGCATGAGATCACACATGCTAGACAAGAATAAAGTCTTAGATTTATGTATCAACCAGGTGTTAATTATCATGAAGTTGATCGGCTTGTCAGGTTGGATGCTCTTGATTTTTATGGTGATGGAGATCCTAATTTATACTTGGATTGGCTCCACAACATAGTCTCATTTTTTCCATTGGCATGATGTACCTGATTTATACTTGGATTGGCTTCAGTTTGCTGAGGCTAATATGGTAGAAGCAACACTGGGAAAGTCATTCCTAGTTCATGCATGATCTATGAATATATGGTATGAGATGAAAGCTGCAATGAACAAGAGGTTCAAGCTTAATGATTGTTGTCAAAGAGTCCATATTTAACTAACTCAACTGAAGCAAGGCAATATGATGTCGAAAGAGTATACCAACCAATTTCAGCGTTTGGTTACACGTGCAGGCTTCAAATGAGACGATGAGATTCTAGTGGCTTTATATAGGTAGGGAGTACATCCTCAGGTTTCCATGAGCCTATTTCTATATTTACCGGGTGTTAGATGATGTGATTCAGATTGCCTTTTAGGTGGATGCGAACATGAAGACCCTATCTTATTGGAAGCCCCTCATGGAGAATGGCCTTATAAACATGATGTCTAATGGTGAGTCTTCAAGTAGGCAGCCTAGCAGGCCACAGTCAAGGTTTAAAATCTTGTTATTGCGATTTGTATCACGACTTGGAGAGACGGAGTCGTTTCGCGTCTTGCAGCTTATCGCAGAGAGATGATGCACGAAACTGAGAGACGGTGAGAAATGGTAGGAAAACTAATTAAATGAAGGAATTTTGATTTGAAACTTCAGGATTTGATAGAATAAACACTAATTTATACTTAGAAATCATTAAATATAGGAAACAACCATCTATGATAGTTGGGAGAACCATCACCCTTATGACATACATTGTTGCCTATGGAATATATGGAAACACTATGTAAGCCTTGAATTTTTTGAATGAAATTTTAGGAAATGTTATAATAAACATTATTAAACACTTATAAACCATTATACTTTATTACACAATTGGGTGTTAATATTTGGGAATCGGTACCCTCATGATACTCGTTATTGCGCTTGTGCAGAATTTTAAGTGTTAGATGTTGATGAATAAGCAAATAACACTACACATAATCAATGATACAAATGTATAATTGAAACAATAATGTCATTCTCATTCATTGATTTTTTCTACACTTAGACTTAAAAATGTTCTACACTTATACATGAACATGACTATATGCCATGAGTACATGTTTGATGTAATTTTCCTTTTCTTTTAATTATTTTATTAATTTTTTTGTAAAAAAATATAAAAAATATGAAAAACATAGTAGAATTAAGATAAACATATTTTGTATGTGTCAATATGTTCAAATATGCTTTATGATTTTTTTAATATTTTTTGGAGTTTTTTTAAATATTAAATAAATACAAAAAATATTTCATTTTTAGAAATCTACCAAAATGACATATTATGTGCAAAATGGTATGTAGTATGCCATATAAAAAAAATTAGACCAAACAATGCTCATTTCATATAATTTTTTGAATTTTCTTTAATTTTTTGAAAAAAATATATTTTTTTCTAAAAATTATTATTTTTCCATGAATGTGTAGATCTATCACAAATGTATAACATATAAAAAATCTACAAGGATTAGAGAAGAAATAAAAAGAATACTGAAGTTTTTTATGAGATTTGGTGTTTCGGGTTCGGTGATTCGATCCGACTCATCAAGCTTTTCAATCAAAATAGACTTAAGTGGAGTCCTAGATTTTTCTCAAGGAAGCTAAATCTATCAAGAAACAAAAAAAAAAAAAAAACTGAGTGATTTTTGAAGATTACAATCTAGGTGGGGGTTTTCGCTGTGAGATGAGATGCACCCGTCTCGTGAGACGTGTGCAAAATCCATCATTTTAAGCCAAAAAAGGCCAAAAAATGCACCCATCTCATGAGACACTTGCAAGACATACGAGATAGTGTAATTTTGCTGAGATTTCGAGGTATATGACTATTTCGTGTCATGATCCTACGATACTGAGACGTCTCGCGCGAGATTTTGAACCATGAGCATAACACATTTCATAACATATATCCATAAGCATTTCATTCATAATAATGCGCAGTGGAAACATGTAACATGAACCTCAAGGTCCATCAATCCATATAAAAATATGTAGTAGAAAGTAAATCATCCAATCAACATCCATATTACTATGAGCATAAAATGCAATACCCATAGTCCCTACTTATATCAATATAAAATCTTAAATCAGTATATCAAATTCTATTACATTTAAATCCAACTATAAAAGTATTATTATTATTACATTCCCCAAAATGTCTTAAAATTGAATGTAATAAGATGCATATATTCCTTCAATTGGATCTATCGCAATCAAGCTACTGACCTGATCAATCAACCATCTTGTCCAAACCTATGCCAATTGGGTTGAGCTCGAGCTCGTCGAGCTCAACAAGTATAAATGCAAACCATATCCAAATGATAGCAGGTATAGCTTACACATAGGTATCTCTTACGTAACATAAACATGATAACAATATGAAGTTCAAGCTATAGAAAACAATAACATATTGGTCCATGGATGCAAATAAATAAGCAAGCCAATCATTATCAATACCATGGACAATAAATGAGTACGTGTCACTATGTAATGATAAGTGTATCATCTTTTACTTTCGAAATGTCAACATATCATTATTTATAATCATTATCATACTTCTTATCAATAATTCACTCACTTATCATTAAGATTCGAATACATTCATATTACATGGTTCGTTTACTTATAAACTTGATCAATAGCTAAATCATTAGATCATATCATTTCATTATTAATTTTGAAGATTCAATCATTCTCCATTGTTGTGACCTAATGGGAGGTCCCAAAACTATGTTTAATAAGGTTCAATAAGTTTAAATGAAGGAAAGACACAATCTAAGTCATTATCAATAACTTCCATTGTTGCAACTTAATAGTAGGTCCCAAAACAATAATCAAAGGAATACAATGTGTTGATGTATTTCAAACAATATTCAAAGAGGTTTAAAGAGTTTAATACCATAAATGGTTCAACTTCGATTGTTTAGACCCAATGGGAGGTCCCATAATGATGTTTAAAGATTCAATGATTCAAAGTTCAATAAAGTTTTGCCATGTTTTGATTTAAGGTTAGGTCTTTTCTTTGTTTAAACCCAAGGTTAAGTTATTTCCTTGTTTAGACCCAAGATTAAGTTACCAAAAAATAGAATTCTACCCTGTTTAGACCTAGAATTAGGTCATTTTTTTGTTTAGACCCAAGGTGAAGTCCCTTCCTTGTTTAAACCCAAGGTTAAGTCATCAAATATAAAATTCTATCAAAGGTTCAATAATTCAATAAGACCCAAAAAGGGTTCGATGTCCAAAAGTTTAATACATTTCAAAGTTTAATAAACAAGTGAGACATATCAAATGATATCAATAGTCAATAAATAGGTTATAATGACATATGAAAGAAGGTTTCATGGTTCAATAAATTCCGATCATAATATGTTCACAATTCACAGTCAATCATTCATAACTCATTCATATAGATCACATATGATCAATATATCAAGTAGTTTTTCATAATTCGTAGTTCTTATGTTCTTTCATACCATTGTATCTTTGATTTGTTCAGAGGAATCGAAATTACTAATCATTGGTTTCATAATCCATGTATAGAAATCGAAGTCTCATACTTAATTCCAGTCAAAGACATTTCCTTATATTCAATATCATGTTAATACAAAGGAATTCGCATTTTTTCATGACATTTCAATGATAATCATTTAGATCAATCATGTCATATTTCATAGTGGTCAATTTCATAGGGATTCTTATCAATTCAAATTTAGATTCATGTCAATTACATATCTAATATGTGGATTTCAAAGGAAAACTTCATGGATCTATCAATAGAGAGAATCATGAGGTCAAAACATACTTAAAATCAATTTTCATAATAATTCATTTGAGATTTCAATATATAAACATGAATTCATCAAAGGAATTTATCATAGGTGATGGAATTAGTGCTCAACTCACATGAAAATCACTTACAATTATAGAAATCATCTAATTAGAGCAAGGTTCTCATGCTTTCCAAAAAAAAAAATTCCAACAGTAGAATTCAGCATCAATTCACATGAATCTAGGGGAAACAAAGAAGGAAATTACATTAGTTTGAAAGAGTATTTACAATCATATTCTTTCTTCAATTTATTTGATCAATCCTTCGTCATTGCTCAATCTCTATAAATAATATAAAGTTCTAATGAGAAAACACTATAGAATATGAATTTAAAGTCTAATTTTCTAGATTCTAACTAAATAAGTCTAGATCTAAGTGGTTTAGAGCTTACCTTGTTTGGGTGAGCTCCTCCTCTCCTTTTTCTCCCAATTATCTCTCCATTCTATTCTTTTTTTTGTATTAGGTGTATTTTAACCCATTTTGATGTAAAATAAGTATAAACACACTTCATAGTACAAAACTACCCCTTCTAGAAAGATTCCATGTGAAATGGGAGAAATCCCATTTTTTATTTTCGAATCTAGGCACTGGCGAGCGCTCAGGGTACCTCTTGGTGACTACTCGCATGTCCTCGCAAGCGCTTGGGGGCCACATATGTGATCACTCAGGTGGTCATGTGAGCACACGGCCTAAAATTCCAAAAACCATTCGTTTCTAGTTTCTTCCCACAACCACTTGCCTCACCTTGCGAGCGCTCGCCTGGAGGCCCGAGCAATTAGGGTGGTACAGGGTGTGTGTATTGGGTCCTTAAGGCCCCCTAGTGTCCACTTGGTCTTCACATATAATTGGACATACATTCATAGTATTCTAAGGTCTTTTAAGGTTGTTGGGGTCGGGTCAAATCAATAAACAATCCGATTACTGAAACTAGTTACGTGATGTATGTGCAGGGTGTTACACTTTTAACCTTCCCAATATCCTCCAACTTCAAATCAATATAGAAGGCAACACATGGAATCCAATATATATGTTCCCTCTTCATCATCAACGTCTTTCCTACTGCCTTAAAACTTGTTTTGTTGTCCATCACGGTCTAGACAACATGACTATTAATCACCTTATCCATAAGCTTGAAAATGTATTCTTTCGTCTTCTTGTGTCCTGTGGTGTCCACTAACTTATAGGATATCATGTTGTCAATTGAATATATTATGAAATTTATTAAAGGCCTTCTAGTCTTTGTTGTCAACCCATTGTACATAGCAGTGCATCCAAACTTAAGTCATTTGCTTTGTAATTGTTGAATATAATCTTTCAACATTTCAACCTCTTGGTCCAGAAATGTGGTCCTCAACAGGTAAGGTGTAGGGGCTCTAATACCAAGACCGTGCTCTACAATGGTATTCATCATAAGTTGAAACAATGGACCTCTTACTCAATGCAATGAAATGCCATTGGCTACTATTCACTTGGATATACTTTGGCCCATTACCTCAAAGGACTCCTTGCAAAACATGTCCTTTATCCTCTTTTGCTTATTCCCAGTTTTTTTTTGTAAGTTTCAGTATCTTCCATGGCTGCACCTATAAATCTAGTCCTCCCCATTTGATTTCATTCTTGAATAGCTTTCCTTTCAATCAATGGGATTATCCCTCATATTCCCATCTCCCTAACATAAGATGTTCATCACTAGAATCACAAAGCATATATTGACTGTCAATGGGAAAACTAGAAACTGAATGCCATCTCGATTTTTATTTTTCATAATTACTTCTAAAAGCTCGGCCTTAATCTCATCCCTATCATAATCCCCCTCCCAATTGGATCCCTCTTATTTCTTCATACAACTGAGCCTTCCTCTTTTTTTCGACCTTCTTTGTTATTTTATTATTATTAATTCTAATTCAATAAAAATAAATAAATATTATCAATTGTTTATTAATTACAATATAAAATATAGAGGTAACTTATGTTTTAATATTATATTTATGATAATTGATTTGTGTCCGTAAGTAATTGATTTGAGAATATTGCCTCATTTATAGATATGCGTGCATATGTGCTGCCCCGTGTTGTGTTGTGTGTGCACACATGGCTAAGGGTCTTGAGTTTATCTCTTAAACCCATCTTTATTTAATTTATTTATTTAATGGAGCGTTAAACATTTTGATCATTCGAGTACCCATTTATTAAACTGTTTTCTATTATTAGGAAAATGACTTAATTGGATAAAAAGTTTTTGACTGTTGGAGGACCTATAAATGGTCTAACCATTTTTAATCATTAAAAGATAAAATAATGAACCATAACTATGGGTCATAAACACAAAATAATGGGTCATAACTATGGGTTATAAACACAAAATGGTGGACCATAACCATGGGCCATAAACAAGTTCCAATAGTTTTCCAGGCTAATTCTATAAATTTAAATGGGGGGATGTGTATTTTAAAAATGAGAATTATTGATAATTTGTATTCTTAATTTCATATTCTTTATTAAACTTGTCTGAGAAAATGTTGTAGAAAGTTCATCAGGCCTTTACTATTGAGTGCGACAATAGCAAGGATGATACTAGATGATAGTTGAATTTTGGAGCCTAACAGTCTAAAACCCTCCATACTGATGGAGAAATCTGGAAAGAGAACGCAAAATCAAGTTTAAGGACAGTGTCATAGACATGCCTTAATCTAAATTTTACGAGTACTTTCGTTCTATTCTATTCCTTGAATCTATGAGTGATTTTATATATTATTATTATAATCTATAGATTGTATATTAAAGTTATTTTTTTACAATTTGAGAATATTTTTTACTTTTTAAAATTAATAGTTAGAATAAAATAAAGCGTAATAGTTTTAATTTTTCCAACGATCTTAATCTTGATTTTTATTCGATATAAGAGTACTTTGTTTTTTGTAATGCTAAATAAGAATAAAATCATTGGAAGTTAGTTATAAAAAAAATCGTTGGAAGTTGATAATTAGTTTTACTTCGGATTGCTACCTATGATTGTAAGCATGGCTGCATTATTGAATCTAAGTTGTTAATAAGCCTTTATGAATCTTAGGATTCAACTTATCTATAGTTTTGAAACGATTGACCTTGTCCATCAAAACATTAACAATAACTAACAATGAATTTTCAAGCCAAAGATTATTTAATATATGTTCAAGACTGATACGCGTGTTCCTAAACTAAGGATTATGCTTGTAAGTTATATAATTTTTTAAAATGGATTTTGGGTTATAAAGTTAAAGAAAGGGAAGACAATGGTTTAATCTTGATTGATATCTTACAAAAAAAAATCGATTTATTGTATTATTATTTATTATAAACCTAGAAGAGATTTTTTAGGTTACCAAAGACATACAAAATATTATTTTAGTTCACTTATCTAGGCTTTTATCATTACACTTTTAATAACAAAACGATTTATGCTCTTATGAAGAACCTGGTAATATTGTTTTTTGGGGTTGGGATATTAAGCGATAAGAACTTATGATATGGCTATGGCTGCAATCCTAAATATCTATTTGTAAAGGCAAATAAGTTTGCATGAAATCCATGGTTCCACTTCCTGAAATTTGTAACTTAAGATATTTTTAAGTGTATTTTTTGTGCTAAAAAATCTAACTTTGTTAATAATTAGAATTGGAGATTAAAATCACAGAAGAATTTATCTTAATGAGTAACCAGATTAAGATGAAATTTATCTTAGTTGATTTTCATATAACGTTGAAATTAAAGTACTTATTTAAATTTCTAATAATTGACTCAATGATTATGAAAAAATGGATTGAATTTTTCAATTTTAATAAAAAAAAATTAGCTCTTCAATTAGAGCTTTGCTAATTTATAAAAAAATAAATTGAGCTTTGCTTTATTTATTTATTTTTTGATGTAAATAGTTGGTCTGTCCTACAACTACTATTCTACTAAAAGCTTGGTCTTATCCATAATTCTTATATATTGTTGGCTTAAAATAATGAGAATAAATAAAAGGGTCGTTTTTTTATTGTTTGGACTCATGTTATGTGATAATTTTGACAATTATCCTAGTATTAATTTTCTTTAGTATAAATTGTTAAAAAACAATCCTCGATTGGTAAACAACAATTTTTAATATAAAATATTATAGTAGTGAAAATTAAATTGCATTTCTTCATATATTTGTTGAACCCTTCGTAGAAGCAAAATTTGTATTACAAAGATTTACATGCTATCTAGCTTTAGTTATTGAATGGGAAAATATTAGCAATCACCACCATATTTTGATACATTCTTTTATTTTAGTTTAATGTCTAACTATCATATCATTTATGTTATACAATATTCACATTAAGATAACAATTGGGCTTAATGTAGAGTTCTCTTATGGAAATAAATTATGGTGATTTAAGAAAAAAGACGTTATTTATTTGGATGAAGAATAACAT
>JAOXJP010234485.1:0-10157 GCA_025762735.1 Platanus orientalis
GCCAAAACTGATCTATATTTCAGAAACCACCCACCCAATATCCATGAGTTACATACAAGGAAGAAACATGGTCTCTTCTAAGTCAAAATTAGGGCACTTCCTTCTTTGCTATATGTGACAAAGCCACACATCCCAAAGAGGGGCATCTGTCAACACCCAAATTTTAACTCAGGTCATGTGATAGCATAAGGACAGCATAACAACATTTAGGCGTCAAGACTCTAAAAACCCTTGGCTTAGGAAGAGCAAACCTAGACTCTTAGGAGGTTAGGCATTCCTAAAGAGGTCTTCCTTGATGTTTCAATCACAAATGAACCAGTCAAAGCACCTCATTACAGCCCAAAATGTATCATTTCTGGACAAACCCTAATCTCTTTCAAAAGCACCAACAGGACTTTAAGGATCCACATTTTACAACCCCATCTATGTCATCAATAAGTTTTCCACCTCCTGTAAGCCTTTCTCCAGCAAAGTATCATAGATGAAAAAATTACTATTTTGCCCTTTTGCCTTCAAAAGCTTAATACTCACTATATGTTATTCAGATCACTGATTTTCTCTTGCTTACATAAGTCTTTTTATCATGAAGCATCATAGACGAAGAATTCTCATTTTCACTTTTTTCGACTTACAAGCAAAAAATTACCATTTTACCCTTTTCACCTTAGAGCATTTACCCTTAAACCCTCAAACGATCCCCAAAACCTCTCCCATGGTCCAAATAGTGTAATTTCAAATCTTATGCATCTGTGAGTCTCCCTATTTTGAGGATCTCATCACAGATCAGACACTATTTAAGAATGGCAACAGCCAATTTCTCAATATATGATAACCCTAACCAAGAAATGACTCTTGTAGAAGCTCTCAGAAATTCATTCGACTTTCGAATACATAAAGGCAATCGTTATATCTCAGCCTAGACTTTAGCTTCAAATCTCTAGGTCTAAGAAGAGAATTTCAAAGTCTCGAACCTCTATGAAACCTTAAATCTTCCCTGAAAGGTCAAAAAGTTATTTTCCTACTTTTTACCTTTATAAAGCTAGAACATTCTCTAGACCTCCAAATCAGGACTGGTTAGTGTCCATTTCTTCAGAATCATGAGGCCTTTGAAAAGCTGTCTAAGGAGCAAGAACTTTTGAAAAACCTATCTACCAAGATTTCCTCAAATACTCTAAAAAGCACAACAAATCAAGTTTAAAAATCAAGTACTCAACCAACTCCTAGGAGTGCATCTAAAATCAGAAATTTAGATAGTCAATGGCCACACCACTGTAAATTCAAAGCCTCAAGACTGTCAGATCCCCATTAATTTGTAGAAAACCCATGGCCTAAGAAGTCATTTTTGCCCAAAACCAGAAAAAGCGTGTTTTGTCTATATTTGGCATTACCTTAAAAGTTCTCCAAGACCCGGAATGCAGCAAGGTCAAAGCCATTTTTTCAATTTCACCCTGTCTTCAATAAAGCATTTCACAAATTCCTAGTTTAGAAGATGTCTAACCATTCAATTTCACTTGACTTCAGGCAGCAATAGAAACCAAATTTGTTTAAGCGACTTTGTTTCAAAAAACTCTCGACAATTTACCCAGGAATCCAATGACCAATCTATCATCTCTTGTCTCTCCAAGATTCCTTAATATTCAAATCCCCCAGATATGGTCTATGACGGCATTTTACAAAAAAATCAGTAGCATTCCTTGTCCAATTTTGTCAAATCGCTCGAAAAATGGTTTTTGACCTAATTTCATGCTCGGGTACCATAATCTCACATAGTCAGAAGTTATGAATCACCTAGACCCAGCGTCATCTATCATTGGGTGAGTCTCCAATCAATTTTACCATCTTGCCCTTTCAAAATACATCTGAGAGCTTTTCAGGTCAAAAAACCTTGATTTCACCCCCTTACCCTTTTTATAACATGGTTTTGATTGGACCAGCGCAACCGGAGCATCTGTGACCTTTGAGATTGACACTGACTGGACCAACTTCCGAGCTCGAGAGCTCGTCAAGAGTGACGACAGAGAAAAGGTTTAAAAAATCAAAAATAAGCATTAGTCATCAGATGAGCTAAAGTTAAGATATTTAGCATTAAATGCATTCGCACCTTAAGGCCATTTTTGGCAACCCTTGGATTGGCATCTTCCCATCTGATTTTTTATCCTCCTCCCTTGGATCTTCACCTTGGATTTCAAATCCCTAAAGAGCTTATCACAATCCCCCATTTGGCATCTCATGCCATAACCTTAAAGATTGCAACCAATGGGATTGCTCCAAAAGACATCTCTCATGCTCCCCTTGCACCTCATCAATCCATGCCAACAAACACAACTCAATCCCCACCCTCTACCTCATTTTAGCTAAGCATATCCCCACCCTCCACCTCATTTTAGCTGAATTAATCCTAGCCCTCCACCTAACAAAACCAATAATCAATCTCCACCCTTCACCTGTTTTAGGATAGACATCATCCTAGCCCTCTATCTAGCAAACCCCAAGCTCCATCTCAACCCTCCATTGCACCATTTTGGGGCTATAAATAGCCCCAAATTCGTGTAACCCTGGGTTGGCAACAAGAACCCTAAAAATTCTAAGGCAGAAGAAGAGAAAAAAAAAGAGGAAATTTACAAACCCTAGGCCACTTTAGACCCAAGGTATGCCTAAACTCAAGTCCAGTTCATCCCCTCCTTCATTTTATGTAATATTAGCATCCTGTTATGTTGTCCAATTCATGCTTGAACACTACTCTAATTCAGGTTACATAGTAGAGGCTCAACAACCTCTACTTGCTTTCATTTTTTACCATTTACTATGTCAGACTAGACATATACATGATATGCTAGATTTAATTTCATGAATTTAGGAGCTGTGGAAGGCCTCAAGATGGCCCCCCAAACAGACCCCAAAAAAATGGGACTTTTGAGACCTAGTTTTTTGGTGAATATTTGATGATTTTATTTTAAATTTTCTATGCATGAACTGAAGCTCAATTGTTTATATGATGTTCATGTATATATCCCCTGCCAGCATGCTTAAATTCATAATTTTTACAAAACCCTAAGGGCTCCAAAATCGAGAAATTCAGTTTTAGGATTTTCTCCCAATAACTAATGCTTGATTTTTAAGGAATTAAAAATCAAGCGTTAAACAAATAGGTGTCAGGAGAACAATCAGACGTTAAGATCTCGGACCCACCCTAGGGAGCCCTGATTCTTCTCCATCCACGTCCTATGGCCAAATTAGTCTCTGAAGTTCAATCCTGTGCATATGCACCTCTATGAGCCCTTATTTCTGTCCCAACACCTGAATTTAATTTTAGGCATTTGATGGAAATTCAGGCATTAGAATGAATTTCAGGCGTTAAGCTTGGGTTTAAAAATCATGTTTTCTAAAATTTAACTAAGTGTAAGTCTACCTTAGAGTCTGTGCATGGACCTAGGAGAGACCCTACCCCTCTAGGCCTCACTTTGGTGGCCCAAAACTCTAAATTGGTTGTTGGTTTAAACCCAACGCCTAAATTTTTCCTAAATAAAAATTCAAGTGTTGAAAATTCAGGCATCAGATCGAAAAATAGAAGATCATATGGCCTATTTTGGGAGATCATATCTCCACATGGCCTGCATCCAGGACCCTTAGGGTTTGTATAGTATAACCCTAGGAAACCTCTTTTAACCCAAACCATGGGTCCCACAGTGTTGGGACTCACCAAACCATCCCAAAAGATTGCACAAAGGTGTTGATCTGATCAGCTTTCCTAACACCTAATTTTCGCCCTAAATTAAAATTCAGGCTTTAAAAAATCAAGCATTGAGATGAAAAATAGACATTAAGCCTGTAAGACAAAAAAAAATTTCTTTCCCTTTCTTTCCCTTCTATTAAGGTTGACACCTAACCCTAAATAATCAACTAGTGAGCCATTTAGATGGGTCCACCATCCCTCTAAAGACTTAACCCATGAGAGGTCTCCTGCAATTAGAATATAATAAATTAAAGAATAGTTTTTGGACTGCTCATAAGCTAACACCTGATTTTCACCTTAAATTAAATTCAGGCGTTGAGAGTAAAATCAGGTGTTAAGCCTGAGAAAAATCCAAGAAGCTTCTAATTCAACATTAACAAAGCAGCATTGGTATAAGACTAAAACTTGTATGAATGGGAGAAGTTACCTTAAAAAGGTGAGTATTTTAGGTGCCTAACACCTTCCCTAAGTGCAACCAAACAACTTATCCTAAATCTCAAGAACACAGACTAGTACTAGGAGTTAAACCCTAGACCTTCGGGTTTAGACTTCCCCTCTTCCCTGAAGAGGAGGATTGACATCCAACTCTGTCGATCAAAACCCGAGTTAATAATGACTCCAAGCAAAACCTAACCCTCGAACAGAAAGATGAGTTGGCCCCGAGTAAAGCAAAGTTGAAGTTGGTGCCCCACTTCCACAAGTATGTAGCACTGACCTTCTAAGGTCCTATAGCTTTTCTAGATAAAGCTCCAAAAATTTCTCTGTGAGTCTCATAAAATACGACACTTACCTAACTGAAATGGGGGCATCCAGCTAAGTATCAAGACCGATGTTAAGCCACACGAAGTCTTCAGGAATGGAATTTAGTACATATGTATCATCATTGATGTAAAACCCAAGCAGTGTTCAATGATGATGTATATCTTTTTCCATAACTTTTGTGGGGAGAGATTCACTAACATCCCTTCGTGAGTATCATTAAAACCTTCGATGACAATCACAAAAAGACTTCCAAACAATCAACTATTCAAATGAATCAATGACCACTCAATTCAATGATCATATGACATGTCAATATTGAAAATCTCACAAGAAACTTTAGACAACTCATACAACTTATTCATCAAGTAAGCCAAAAACAAATACAAGTGCATAAGTCATCTGAATGGTTCGTGTATTTATAGCTTTTTGCACGATCGATTTTTCACAATGTTTTCAAGCAATTATCCCCTATCTCGATGACTTACATGTCTCCCAATGTAGTACTATTGATGCAAGGGCATCATTTGTTAAATCCATAGGCAAAGGTGTGGAAGAAGCTCCAATAGTCAAGCCTTGAAGACCAAGACATAAGCCGGGCTCCGACACCTAAGAAGGAAAAGGCATGCATGTAGCTTCATAGGATTCATGTAGTATGACCCAAGATGTGTCTCCACACATGGTTGAACTCCCCAAAATGATCCCAAGTGGATATGGACCCCCCCAAGAATCACACAACAGTGAATATACAAAATTCATTATTAGTGATCAATCACAAACCCCATGATCGATCACAAAAGTGAAGTATCACAAAAGTGAAATATAGAGAATTCACTGTTTATAATTGATCACAAAGACCATGATACATCACAAATAGAGTTTTTGGCTTCCTGAGGACTAGGCTCCTTCTCCATAATCGATCATGACATGGATCCTAAAATCCCCATAATTGATTACAAAGTCCATGATCGATCATGGTCTACTTGTAACTTAAAGGTGGGTCCACACCACCTGGACACTCCGAGCATATTTTAGAGGTCACAAAAAATGACCCCATGATCGATCATGGTGAGGATTTTAAGAGTCCGTCAAAACTCCATTTTGAGTTAATGGCCAATTTCTCTTGCCTATTTGAAAAGATTCTAATCCAAGGATTGTGAGTCTTTTTTGACCTCTATAAAAGGAAATGTTTCCCACTAGGAATGTTTCCCATTAGGGAAAGACACATCTTCAAGCATTCAAAAAAGTGTTATTTGCTTTTCTAAAAAGAGCCTCCAAGGGTGAGAAACCCTTTTACTCCATTGCTTGAGCTCCAAGCTTGAAGGTTCCTTTAGAAAATCTCTCTTGGCTCTCTCTCAACTTAACTTAGCTTGTATCTACTTAAGAGGTGTGGTATGGGTTATCCCTTATGGAAACCCCTTTGTGGTTGGCCTAGCTCAAGAACCGTTAGTGCCATAGCTTGAAGAAGAAGAGGGTGTATAAGGTAAACCAACTCAACAAGGAGCACTTCACATGTGGTAAGAATAGCAACATCAACCATCTTAGTAGTAATACTTCATTTTGTATTCATTTGCATATTCATTCACCCTCTATTACTTTGCTTCCACTGGAGACACCAGAAGTTTTACTACCTCCATCGGAGACACCAGAAGTAGTACACACTCACTAGAGATACCGAGTGTTATTGTGTAGCTTGCTTGTAAGCAAGTAGTTAGGTTTTGTATGTTGACATAGGTTGTATGTGACAATCTAAATAAAATATACCTAAGCTCATAGTGATCTTTAGAAGAGTGAATGTATGCCTTAGTGTTGAACCACTATAAATATTATGTTGTCGATTGAGTGTATGATTGTTTGTCTCTCTCTTTGTGCTCATATCTCTTATTGCTTGCTACATGTTTGTTTAAATACTGGAGTAAGCACCTTGTTGCACACACACACTTAAGAAGATTAAAATCAATCCCAATATTGGCAAGAAATGGTAGAATAAGTTTGAAATGTTATTCACCCCCTCTCTAAGATAACTTTAGAGACATTTCATTGGTATCAGACCATACGTTACTCACATAGGGCTTAACAACTTGAGTAAGATCCTAGCCAAAATTCTAGATGGCTAGAGAAGAAAGTGGTATGTCCATTAGCATACCTTCATTCTTCAATGGAAGTGACTACAGCTATCGAAAATCTCGCATGGAGATCTTCCTAAATGCATTTGATTTAAAAGTTTTGAATGGAATAGTCAATGGCTATACACATCCAGACAAACCATGAAGTGAGTGGACCCCGCCGAAGTGGAAGCTCACAAGTTCAACTTTAGGGCCTTGAATGCCATAGCAAGTGGTTTAGCCCCTAATGAGTTTAGAATGATAGCTCATCTAAAAATGGCAAAGGAAACATAGAAGCTCCTCTCAGTCACCCATGAGGGTATTGAGTGTCATAAAGATGTCAAAGCTTTAAATGTACATTGTACAACTTGAAGTAGTTAGGATGGAGGATGATGAATAAATCTCCTAGTTCAATGCCAAGTTGTCCAACTTGGTGAACGTCATGAGGATTCTAGGTGAAGATATTTCAGAATCCAAAGTGGTCCAGTAAGTAGTTATGTTTAGAGCTAAAGTGATAGTCATAGAGGAAAGCAAAGACTTAGGGGCTATGAAACTAGAGGGGTTGATTGGCTCACTTCAAACGTTTGAAGAAAAAATCAAAGAACCTACCAAGAAGAAGGGAATTTTCCTTAAAGTAGAAGAACTGATCAAATCTAATGAAGATTTGGATGATGACTTAGCTTTAGTTGCTAAGAGGTTTAAGAAGTTCTTTAGAAGAAATTTAAGGGATTACTTCAAGAAAAAACAAATGAGAAGTTCCCTTCTCGGATATAGGAAGAAGAAGGACTTCTCAAAGGAGCCTCCCATTTGCTATGAGTGTAAAGGGAAATGACACATTATCAAGGCTTGTGGCAATAAGAAGAACAAGTTCAAGCTAAAGAGTAAGGCCATGGCTGCAACTTGGGATGATGATTCTGAGGTATCGGAAAATGAGTTACAAAGTAGTGAGGAAAGTCCTTCACAAGAAGTTAAAGCCTTCATGGAATTTGATACTCCTATGAGTTCACTTTTGGATACAAGTGACTCAAGCAATGAGGATGAGGGAGATGGTGAAGAAGAGGATGAGATCTATGATGCTTAAGAGGCCTTGAATGAACTTTTCGTTCAAAGTGTTGAGTTGAAAAAGAAAAACAAACAACTCAAGAGGAAAGTTAATGACTTGGCATAAAATTCAAAATCCCTTGAAGACACCATCTACATCCTCTAATAAGAGTCTTCTTTGGAAAGTGAAAAGGAAAATGATATTTTAAAAGAAAACTATATGCTTCTATGTGCTAAGGAAGAAATGAGCCAAAAAATAGTTGATCTAGAGAAGAAGCTTAGAGAAGCCAAACTATTTCTAGGTCTAGAATAAGACAATAGGAAGCATGAGAAGAAAAGATTTCTTAAGGACAATCAAAAATTGTCCAACAAGGTTTGTGAGCTTAAGGAGAAGCTCAAAACCTTAGAAGAGGACAAGAATGGGTTAAGTAATGATGGATCACTCATACAAGAGTTGAGGACCAAGTCAAGACACTAAATGAGAGAAACAAAGCTCTTAACTTGACTTATGCTCAACTCATAAAGAAATCTCTTAATTATCTCAAGAAAATCAAGGAGCTTGAAGAAGACAAGAGGAAGAACATCTCAATGCTTGCCCAAGGAAATGGGAAGTTTGAGAAGATGCTTAAAATGAGAAAAGAGCATGGGGATATGACTGGACTTGATTACTCCAAGGAAAATGCCTCTTCCTCTACTCAAAGATCCAAGAATGGCTTTGTTAAAGCTAAAAAAAAGCACTCAACCCCTTCCACAACCTTTCTATAAGGGAAAGGATAAAGTGGAACATCCAAGACCCTTCTAAAGGTCAAGGAAGGTTGAGAAGAGTCCAATGCTTCACTCAGGGAAAAAGCTCCCATGATTTAAAGAAAAGATTGGGAAAAATCCATACAACTCCAATCTTGGTTGTATGCACCAGTAATTGGAAGTAGCTCATAATCTAATCAAGCATCTTCCTCTAGAGGAACGCAAGAAGTGAGGAAACCTTATTCCTATGCCAATGAGGTATAGAATAAATTTCAAGCCAATAAGGCTTCCACTTTAGGAGGATTCCAAAAGAATGCCTCTTCTTTTAGGACGACTAAGGGACAACCTAGTCAAAGTAAACTACCTAGAAATGCTCAACAACCCTTCTATGAGGACCAAGCTAGAAGGAAGACAATACAATCACATACCCCAAGGAGGCCCCTATTTTATTGCTTTTATTATTGCTTAGAGGGTCACATCAAGGTAGATTGTAAGAAGAGGGCGAATGACATCAAATCCCAAAGAATGCATGCCTCAAGGAAAATGAAATGAGAAGAATATCAACAAAAGAAACTATTTTCAAAAAATTGAAAATATAAATCTTCAAAGGAAGAAGGATTTAGCACAACACCAAACTACTAAGAATTAAGTCCCTAGACATCCCTTAAGAAAAAGGGAGTGGGCAAGAAATGATGCACCAAAGTGCTTGGTCATCCAAACTGCACTAAGAGTTGGAAGCACATCAAGATGGTATCTTGATAATGGGTGTTCTAGACATATGTCCGGTGAAAGGGAGTTGTTCACCCAACTCAAGGAAGCTCCAGATGGATATGTCACATTTGGTAATGGTAACACCGCCAAGATTTTTGGGTTAGGGACCATTGTGATTCCTAGCATTCCACAACTCACCGAAGTTCTTTATATGCAAGGCCTTAAGCATAATTTGATAAGTATAAGCCAAATTTATGATAAAGGCTTCAAGGTACAATTCAATAAATATGGATGTGTAATTAAGGATCACAAAGAATACAACATCTTAGCCGAAGAAGTGAGGACAAGTGACAATTGTTATGTCATTGAACCCCATCCTCAATAAGAGGACACTTGTCTCATTACCCAAAAGGAGGAGACCAACTTTGGCATCAAAGATTATGACATCTTAACTTTCGGGATCTTGCAAGACTTAGCAAGAGAGGAATGGTCAAGGACCTTCCTAAGCTAAGCAAGATTAACAATCCTATATGCAAAGGATGTTAAATGGGAAAGCAAACTAAAGTTCCTCATAAGAAGACCATACAAATAAGAACATCTAGACCCTTAGAGATTCTCCACATGGACTTAGTTGGTCTAACTAGAATGGAGAGTCTAGGAGGTAAGAGATACTTCATAGTGGTGGTTGATGATTTCTCAAGATATACTTGGGTAGTATTCCTAAGAGAGAAATTTAAAGCCTTCAATGAATTCTTAAAAATTTACAATAGAATTCAAGTGGAGAAAGAATTGACCATCAAGTGTAAAAGAAATGACCATGGAAAAGAATTCGAGAATCAGAAATTCTTAGATTGGTGTGATGAGATGGGAGTCAAGCATGAGTTTTCAGCTCCTAAAACGCTTCAACAAAATGGAGTTACTGAAATGAAGAGTATAACTCTTCTTGACATGGCTACCTCTATGCTTACAAGCAAGGATTTAGCCAAGAGGTTTTGAGCTGAGATAATTAGCACTACCTGCTATGTCTCCAACCACGTTTATTGAAGACCCAGTACATACAAGAT
>JAOXJP010234486.1:0-10157 GCA_025762735.1 Platanus orientalis
AAAGAGAGAGCAGAAGAGAGAGTGTGGGGAAAAGTGAGGTGGAAGAGAGAGGAGGGAGGAGAGAGAGAGATCGAGAGAGAGCAGAAGAGAGAGAGAGGGGGAAGTGAGGCAGAAGAGAGAGGGAGAATTAGGGAGAGAGAAAAGAGGGGGAGGGTTAGCCCTTCTCTCCTATGTAGGGGGCTGGGGTCGGCCAGAGAGAAAAAAAGAGGAAAAGAAAAAGAAGAAAAAAGAAAAAAGAGAAGGAAAAGAAAGAAAAAAAAAGGAAAGGAAGAAAAAGAAAAAGAGAAAAGAAAAAAAAAGAAAAGAAAAAAAAGAAAGAAAGAAACAAAAAAAGAAGGAAAAAAAAAAAAAAAAATTAAACCAAAAAAAAAACTAAACATAAAAAAAAAAAAAAAAAAAAATAGACAAATAAAGATGATGATGGGGACTGTGGTTGATTCTGATCGATTGGAATTGGTTAAATTATGAAGGAAGGCTGGGGATTGCTCTGCCTGTCTGCTAAGTTGAAGAGAAGCGCCAAAACTAGGAGTTGCACCAAAATTAGGTGTTTACAGTTTACCTATGCTTATTCTTGTTGGAAGTTTTTAAGTCATGCCTGAAAACATTAGAAAATTGCTTGTCAGGATTACACCATGTGATGTGAGTGTTTTATTCTTATTCCACTGTGTATGTTATGTTAAGATTTAAGATTAAGTTCTTTGTGACCTTATAGGGTAAGGTAAATGTAAAAAAATTATAGTGTTTGGAAGATGGATTCGATTAGTAGTGACCCGGATTCACATCTAAACAAGGTTATAAAATTTGGGATCGTTACGATAGTTGGTTCGTACTACTTTTTTTATCATTAGAAAGATGCATTAGTGTGAAGGGATTCTTTTCCCCCAATTTAAGCAATTAACTTGACCACCTTTAAAATGACGAAAAATGCTCCATAGAACATCAAAATGTTTTCGTAGATTTAACATAGCCATTTCATAATTTTGTCAAGCACAACCATTTGATTTCATTCTTTTAGATGGAAAAACCCCATAAGTTGTAATTATGCTTTTTAATGACAATGATTTCAATTTTGGGTCCATGGTTGAAAATGTGGATATTTCTTACTGAGCATTATTTTAGAATGTGTTTGTTTATTTTTGAACTCTATGATTTTAAGTCAAGTTGTTTATATTTATTAATTTTTTCACTTATCCATTCCAATAATTGAGGATATAAAATTTTTAAGTCAATTTTGAATTCAGATTTCTCTAAGATGATAATCATAATTAGGAGTGACAATGAGTGTGCACGGGTCATGTTCGTGTTGTGTCGAGTTAAGGGTATATAACTATATGGGTCTACCTAAACATGTCCAATTTATTTATCGTGTCAAAACCCTCTACCCTAACACAACTTGTTCATAAACAGGAAATGTGACATGACCAACGTGACCCATTAAATAAACAGGTCATGTTAGGTTGATACAAACACAACCCATTTCAACCCATTTAATTAATGGGTAGTTTTGGGTTGACCTAAATATTTGACCCAAAAATTGACATCATAAACATAATGGGTGTGTGATGCATTTTTTGAATATAGAATATGCATTATATTCCATATAACAACCCCTGGTGTCTTGGACACCATCCTAGACGCCAAATACTGGACAGAACATCCTTTCCCTTTTTTATAAAATGAAATGATCATCAAGTATAAATCTGAATGAGTTCATTTTGAACCAACACCTTGTGACTACAAATGCCTTAGAAATTTGAAATGAAATGATTTTATTCCTTGTGGCTCTTAAACACGGCTTACATAAATAGCCATATTTGGGTTTCATTATCTACCGAATTTAGGCTTGCGCCTCGTGCATGTGCCTTGGATTAGGCCAAGTTTGATCATGAATGATTCATCAAAAATAAAAAATAAAAAATAAATTGAACATGAATGTTTTGGTAGTGGACTATCGTTGGCCTAGATAATAAATTTTTTTTATAACAATACAAAGCAAATATTAAGAACATAAAGGTTGCTCAAGAGCAGCTACATCAAAAGATAGTTCGGGTTTCATAATTTAGCTGGGTTTGGAATCATGTTTAAAAGTCATTAGGTTTGGCCTCCATGGTTACCTTATAGGCGCAGAAGATTAGGTACAAATGAATTTCATGCAAATAGTGCAAATGGTGCCAAGGTGCAGACACATCAGTGCAGAAAAGTGATAAGTGCCCCCAAAAAGTGTAAATCACTTTTCAGTGCTGATGTGTCAACCCTCTGGTGTTGTTTGCATTTGTTTGTACAAAATTCATTTCTACCTAATCCCAGCCGCCTATGGGTATCTAATCTAGTGATTCAAAGGTATTGGATATACATAATCCAAAGGTTCAATGTCTAGCGGTCGAGTTGCAAAATTTAAACCGAAAATGATCTTTTCTTGCTGCCTTATGATCTGTTAAGGTCTTGTCTAACAAGCAGCACAACATGATTCATGGGAAAAAGTGAAAATTATTTTTCAAAAATTGTAATTCACTTTTTCCCTCCAATCGTTGTTGTGCCACTTGTTAGACAAGACCATAACAGGTCACAAGCGGCAACAGAAGATCCGTTCTGAATTTTAACACATAATTCGTGACTAATGAAAACTCAGAAAAGGGATTCCTTATTGGGTATAGATTAGATTAGAGTGCCTTCTTCTAATCTCTAAACCTGTTTGGCAGCCACCGGTTCATTTCAAATTTCCAAGGCATTTGTGTTGAATATTTTAAACTGGGGAGGACCGGTGAATGCTCTATTTCCCATTTCGGGAAACAGAGCAATTGCAGGCCTCACTAGGTCTTTCCATTTTGGTGAAACAACTAAGTGAATGAAACCCCCTTTCAGATCACCTGCCACACACCTACAACCTCATTCCTCTTTAAGTTTCTCTACCGACCTCGTTCCAAATCCCAACTACCTGTCCTCCCCAAGGCATGCTACCTCAATCACTACCCCCTATGTCCTGCCTACATGCCTGGCATATGAAGCATTGGGCAAGCCTGCAGCTTTGACCAGGATGCGTGATTGAAGGTTGGAGGGAAAAGGATGTGGCCCCACTCTCCCCTTCTCTATATATATTGAACCGTGGTGAGTGGAAAAGGGCATGCTGTTCAAGAACCTGGAAGAAGAAGGAGTGGGAGAATGAGACATACCAGAGAGTGTCTCTGAAGAAGAAAGGAACGTTGGTTTCTAACTCCTTTACCTTGCACAACGTGTGTTCCTCTCACTCTCTATCTCTTCCTCTCTCTCTCTCTCTCATTCCTTTTGTTTTCCCTCACTTATTCACTATCACTCCCTTTGTTGGCCGTGACTGTGACTGTTGAGACCTTGGCTTTGGCCTTGAGGTCTTCGATCTTCCACTCCTCTTTAGAGTGCAATCTCTTATGAGAGACTTGCCTATGCCAAAGAGTTGAGTTGGCTCGATCATGGTGTTGTGAAAACACACCACGAATCTTGAGCATCATATTTATTCGAGAATTAATAGAATGTTACGCAGCCAAAATTTTGATAAAACTAAAGACACAGTGACCCGGGCTTTAAGTAACGGTGAAGGCTTAATCATTTTTGCTAGAGAGTGCGACTCCATAGAGAGACAAGGGTTCTACCTGAGTAAGATTGTATCCCAAAGTTAGCTTGCCTGCATCCCTTCCACAATATTGGGTGGCCTCAACTATCTTTAAGAAACACGAAAACAACACTTTCTCTGTCTCGGATGAATTGGTATTAAAACATATTTTAAGAAAACTCAAATTTGAACTCTAAGTCAAAGTGCACAAATGATCAAGTTCAAAGTGTGTGAATGACCAAGTCAAGTGCGTGAATAACCAAGTGAAAAGTGTGTGAATGACCACTCTTGAAGCTCGCAAATGAACAAATCTACCTGTGCACGAATGGATTATGCGCGAATGGATGATTTTGTGTGCGGTTGTTTAAGTACAGTGTGCGATTATCCTGAATTGCATTTGAAGTTCCTTCTACTTGATTCCCTATTTAGAAAATCAACAAATTGAAGATATGTCTGCTCCCTTTGTGCAACCAAGGACCTTTCACTTTGAATCTACCCGATCCAATGAAGAGAACTTTGAGAGATGGGAAGAGAAGAATGAGTTCACACTAAAACAGCTGAATATCCACTATGTGCTAAATGATGCACCTCCATTGATTCCATCTGAAGATGAAGCAACACTTGATGAAATTAATGCCGCTCTTGAGGCAAACAAGAATTGGGACGCAGCCGACTATAAGTGTCGTCATATGATTTTGGAGATGCTTTCTAACAGCTTCTTCAATCAATTTATCAAGAAGACCAAGACTGCAAAAGAACTATGGGATACTGTGGTCAAGGTCTACAAAGGCAAAGCTGCTGAGACCAAGAAGTTTAATGTGTAAAGCTATAGAGAATTCAAGATGGTGGATAGTAAGTAAATTCTAGAACAAGCTAAGGATTTCCAGATGATCGCCATGCAATCACTGTTGCAAGGATGTTTCTAGACCTTGTATTTCACGTCAACGGGTTGATTTTCATACTGACTCCATCATGGCAAGATTACAAGACTAAGCTCATGCATGAAACTGAGGACATAGAGCTTTACACTCTAATGCACCATCTTTGGGTGGAGGAGCTGTCAAGGAAGAAAGAAAAAAAAGCCTGAGCCGATTGAGAAGGCTCACGTTATTGAAAACAAGCATAAAGGCTGACTCTCTCCAAAGAGAAAAGAATTCAAGAGGATTGATAAGGGCCAGAAGAAGCCCTATGACAAATACTATGAAGAGACAAGGACTAGGATGTGCTGCTACTTTTGTTGGAAGATAGGCCACCTAGCAAGAACATGCCTCCAGCGTAAGCATGGTGATGATCGATGCAGTAAGAAAAAGAACAAAGGTAAGTAAAAAATCCAAGATGACAAGCTTTATGCTGTTGTGGCTAAGCCCAACATGGTAGGAGAGGAGACTGATTGGTGGATTGACACTAGTGCCACTAGGCACGTCTATGGCAATCGAACATTGTTCACTACCTATCAAATAGTGGGGGAAGGTATGAACATATTCATGAGAAACTCCTCATCCTCCCAGGTCATCGGAAATGGTACAATAGAGTTGTGGTTTACCTCTAAGAAGACCATTACCCTCAGAGAAGTCTTGCATGCCCTAGACATTAGGAAGAACCTTGTCTCTGGATCACTGTTGAGCAAGCATAGCTTCAAGCTAGTGTTCGGGTCTGATAAGTTTCTACTTACTAAGAACAAAATATTTTTAGATAAAGGATTTGCCAAATTTGGAATGTTTAAACTTAATGTTATGAATGAAATGCCTTCTACTTTTGTTTACTTGATAGAGTCTAGTGAATTGTGGCATAGTAGATTAGATCATGTTCATTATAACAAGGTCAAACATATATCTAATCTGAAACTCATTAACAATCTCGCTAATACAAACAATGAGAAATGCATTGTGTGCAGCAAATGCAAAGTCACACGCACATCATTCAAAAGCATGCAGAGATCACAAAACATGTTAGACCTAATATACACCGACATTTATGAGAGAAGGGATACTCTGTCCAGAGAAGGGAAAAGATACTTCATAACCTTCATTATGATGCATCAAAATCCACTTATGTGTACCTATTAAGTACCAAAGATGAAGTGTTTGAGAAATTCAAAACTTATAAAGCTGAAGTTGAAAATCTCCTTAACTTGCAGATTAAAGTATTGAGATTTGACAGGGGAGGTGAGTACACAGACTCCAAATTTATTAAATTTTGTGAAGACTATGGGATCCACAGAGAGACATCTGCACCTTATACTCCACAACAAAATGGGATTGTTGAGAAAAAGAATCGTACTTTGGCTGAAATGGTCAACACCATGTTGGTAAGCTTTGGTTCATGCCTAAACTTGTGGGGTGAGGCATTGTTGACTGCCTGCCATATATTGAACATAGTTCTTCAAAAAAAAAAAAAAACTTGAGATTACTCCATATGAATTATGGAAAGGAAGAAATCCCAATTTGAGCTACTTTAGAACCTTAGGATGTTTAGATTAAGTGAAATTATCACATGAGCATACCTCCAAGGTTGGACCATGAGGAATTGATTGCGCTTTCATTGGATATTCCATGACAAGCAAGGCTTACAGATTTTTGAATCTAGAGACTCTAAGTCCACACACCATTATTGAATTCCCAATGCTGAGTTCTTTGAGAACATGTTTCCCTTATAGAAGACCTTGGAAATAGTGGGGGTTGATTTCACTAACTCTAAGAAAAGAGACAGAGTAACTAAGACAACTCCACCTCTACAATGAAGAAGTATTAGAAAGAGGAAGGAAAATGACTTTGGTCTTGATTTCTCTATTTGTGTTTTTAAAGGAGACCCGCTCTCTTATAATGAAGCTATGAGGTCACATGATGCTATGTTCTGGAAGAAAGTGGTTGATGACAAAATACATTCCATAATGTCAAACAACACATGGGTTCTAGTGGATCTCCCTTAGAGGTGCAAGATAATTGGTTGTAAGTGGATATTCAGGAAGAATCTTAAACTAAATGGCATAGTTGAGAAATACAAAGGCCACCTCGTGGTCAAGGGGTTCAAAGAAAAGAAAGACTTTGACTACTTTGACACCTGTGCACCTGTTGTGAGAATCTCAACTATCAGGTTGCTACTTGCCACAGCTTCTATAAAGAACCTAATCATATATCAAATGGATGTAAAGACTGTCTTCCTTAATGGTCAATTAGAAGAAGAAATCTACACGGATTAACCCAAATGATTCATAATGTCTGGACAAGAAAAGAAAGTGTGCAAGTTAATAAGATCCTTATATGGACTAAAGCAAGCACCTAAGTAATGGTATGACAAGTTTAGACAAACTCTCATCGGTAATAGATTCACATTCAATGATGGAGACATGTGCATTTATTTGAAGAATAGAGGAGGGTCGTGTGTGATAATCAGTCTTTACGTGGATGACATGCTCATCTTCGGAACTGATGAATACCATGTCAATGACACAAAGAGGTTTTTGTCTTCTGTGTTTGACATGAAAGACCTAGGGTTGCTAAAGTGATTCTTGGAATCAAAATCATTCGAGATGATAAAAGCATTGTGATTTTACAATCCAGATACATTGAGAAGGTACTTAAGAAATTCGATATGCTTGAGACCATTTCAACATCTACCCCTGTGAATCCCAACTTTAAGTTGATGAATAACATAGGGAGTTGAGTATCACAATATAGATACTCGTAGATTATTGACTGCTTAATGTATGCCATGTACTGCACTCGGCTTGACATCGTCTTTATAGTAGGGATGCTTAGTAGATATACTAGCAACCCAGGGAATATGCATTGGAATACATTATATACAATTCTACGGTATCTGAATGGAACCATGACTATGAAATTTGCTACGACAAGGATCCCGATGTCGTCAAAGGACACAATGATGCTACTTGGAACTCTAATCCAGATGATTCCAAATCTATGACTGCTTGAATTTTTACTTTAGTAGGAGGTGCGATCTCCTAGAAATCCAAAAGACAAATGTGTTTGACCCATTATTCAATGAAGTCATAGTTTGTAGCCCTGTCTTATGTAGGAGAAAAGGTAGAGTGGTTAAAAAATGTTCTGGTAGATGTACTAATATAGGACAAGTCTGTGTCGGCCTTAACCATTTACTACAATAATAAAGTACCATCTTTAAGGCGAATAACTGAAATTATAATGAGAAATCCAGGACTGTACGCTTGAAGCACAATCATGTGAAGGGTTTTATTGTTGATGGCATTGTGGTCGTACACTATGTGAAGTCCAAGGTGAACTTGATAGACTCACTCTTGAAAGGCTTGAGCAAGGAGTTAATCTCCATTACATTGAGGGGAATGGGACTTGAAAGCTTATAAGGTGTATTTTGACTAGACACCCTACCTGACTACTCAAGGTTTAATGGAAAACCAACCTGATGGCTCAAGGTTCAATGGGAAAACGTGTCAAATGTACCACTCACTTGTAAGAACAAATTTTAATTAATGAAATGTGTCACTTCCTATGGTGAGCCTATAAATGCAATTCTTGTAGATGAAATGTGTGGTTCTTATAGAAGGTATTTCCTATAGAACATGTGCTTGTTACCTATGAGTTAACCTCATGGATGATGAAGGATGAGAATACAAATCTCTAAATGAGTTTTATAGACTCGATTGGGTTGGGGCTTACGAAAGCTCTTGATAGAAGACTCACCTATTTGAGTGTGGAAGCTAGTCACTTTTTATAAGACCCAGGTTGTCTCTAGAGCACTTCAGTAAATAGGGGTATAAGAAGACCTTAAATGCTAATCTAATTGTGAAATGAGTAAAGCCTTGCTAGGAGGACTACACATGTGACAAGTCTTAGCTATCAAAAAACTCAGTTAAGGATTTATCCACTAACATAATTTAGACATGCTAAAGCCTGTTTACACTACATAAGGGTTCAAGGTTGATGCCACCTTTGCTTATGCGCGGGGACCTCACTTAAAGCTTGTTTTAAATCCACTAAATAATAGTTTAAAATAAGCAAGGGATTGTTGAATGTTTTAAACTTGAGAGGGCTGGCGAATGCCTTATTTCCCATTTCAGAAAATAGAGCAATCGCATGCCTCACTAGGTCTTTTCATTTTGGTGAAACAACTGGGTGAATGAAACCCTCTTTCAAATCACCTGCCACTCACCTACAACCCCTTTCCTCTTTGAGCTTCTCTGCCCACCTCATTCCAAATCCTAGTTACCTACCCTCACCAGGGCATGCTACCTCAATCACCACCCCCATAGCCCAATCTCATTGCTCAGGGGCCATGGCCCAATTTCATTGCTCAGGGCCCATGGCTCAATCTTATCGCTTATGGGCCACGGCCCAATTTCATTGCTAAGGGGCCATGGCCCAGTCTTATTGCTTAAGGGCCACGGCCCAATTTCATTAATCAGGGGCCATGAACCAATTTCATTGCTTGGGGGCCCATGCCCCTATCTTAATGCTCAGGAGCCATGGCCTAATTTCATTGCTCAGGGGCAATAACCCAATTTCATTACTCAAGAGCCATGACCCAATCTTATCTCTTAGGGACCATGGCCCAATTTCATTACTCAAGGGCCATGGCCCAATCTTATTGCTTAGGGGCCACGGCCCAATTTCATTGCTTGGGGGCCCATGCCCCTTTTTCCTTTACTTAGGACCTTAGCCTAAATCTTTCTTGCTAAGGGTGACACCTCAATCTTTATTTCAAGATTGGTACACATTGTTTGGCATTTTGAGAGATGATGTATCATCTCCAAATTTGCTTGGCTGTGAATGGCATTTTACTGGAGATGATGCTTCATCTCAATTTTTATTAGGAGGCGACAGATCATCTCTAATCATTATTGATGGGAGATGACACATCGTCTTCATTTTTCTTAGGGAGATGATGTATCATCTCCAGCTTTGCTTAGCCGTGAATGGTGCTCTACCGAGGATAATACTTCATCTTGATTTTTATTAGGAGGCGATAGGTCATCTTTAATCACTATTGATGGGAGATGACACATCATCTTTATTTTTCTTGGAGAGATGATGTATCATCTTCAGCTTTGATTGGCCATGAATGGCCCTTAGCTAAGTCGTGAATAGCATTTTGGTAGAGATGATGCCTCATCTCGATTTGTTGTTGATTTTCTCCTTTATCCCAGAGTCATCAACAGGCACATAGAAGACTTTTGTAGTGAGATTGAAGATGCTTTAAAAGGTTGACAATGTTGATTGACTGATGATTGAGTTTTGAGGCCTGGATCGGCTAACTTTTGCATTTGCATTTACTTTTTGAAAGAGTTTTTAGAAATTCATTTTTTGAAAATCTTCCATTGAACTTTGAAAAACTGGGCCCCTCAGGGTTTTTGAACATTAAGGATGACCTGTTGTATTACTCTTGAACACATAAGGTCATATTTTCATATGTTGATGTCATCATGCCTAATCCGGGCACGGTATGAAAGGTTTGTAGGCTTTAGGTATTGAATGTACTTTTCTTGAGAGAATAAGATTGATGCCTATGTTTGAGGTCTTTGTTCTTGCTTTGTCCTAAGATGGTCTTTGATGATGTGTGCTCATGACTTGATTGACTT
>JAOXJP010234487.1:0-10157 GCA_025762735.1 Platanus orientalis
GTTTTTCCTTTTCTTTCTAGCGAAAAGTAGAATCTTACGATCCTTGATACAATCCTACAATCCTATCCATGAGGCCACCCCACCGATCCTACGTAGGATCTCGATTTTAACAACCTTGCTCTACACCCAAAACAATAAGTTCGTCGGTGTCCCACACCACAGGCTGCTAACATGTAATGGTTTTTTAGAATTTGGTGCCTCTTTTAAACAGGAAGCAAATGTTCATTTGAACATTCATGGAACCTCATTTTTTATTTGAATACTGTTTTTACAATTTTAACACTGTACACCTCACCTTCTGTGTGTGGAGCACATGGAGACAGACAAATTATGTGTAGCAGATCATTTCCCTTGGTGGGCAGGGGGGGGCATGTGTCCGTCTCCTGCAGCATATAAATCTGCAGGCTGGAGAGGATCGTTTGGGGGCCACCTGCTAGTACCAATTTATTTGATAAATATAAATATAGATGATATAATAAGTTCTATCATATATTTTGTTTTAATTAGATATTACAAATTAATCAGGCCTTTTTTTGGGTATCAAATCAAGACTTCTTCTTCTTCTTCAAATTTTGTTAAAGAATCAGCCAATCAGGCTTATTTCATATTAATCAGGATCCAATGACAATATTTATCCAAAATCAGCCATAAAATGATGATTTAAAAACTATGGTTACAATTGCCATACATGCGAAGAAGAACAACTAGAGCAAGATTTACACAAGAATAAACAGAACCAGACCATTGGAGAAACAAGTGACGTCAACATGTACTAGCATGTCAGTTCCAAAATGCTCTCAAAGTCAGGCTGTTAATTGGGTTGGGCTAGTCGGAAGCCCAACATGTTTAGGCAGCAAAACAGTATGGCTGGGCCAACCTTACATCAGGCTAGGTTGAGTTCGGGTCCATCCTTTTGGCCCGAAGTTTTATTTGGGCTGGGTCAAAGTAGTTAATAATTAAGATTTTTATTTGGATGTTGATATTAGGTCTGTAATTTTGGTTTTATTTTTTTGGATCTATATATTTTAACAAATTTACCATCATCAAATAGTTTAATATGTCAACTGTTCAAAAAGGCTCTTGTAATATGCATTTAAAGATTGTTATGGGCCACAATTATCCCCAAGATTAAGGAAAGAATTTTAGTTCAACCAGACCCCAAATTGACCCGAAGCCTATTGTTTTAAAACGGTCTGAATTCAGGCTCACTAACTTGGGCCAAGTTTGGGCAAATGTAAAACATATCAGGCAAAGTTCAGGCTTGGCCCAATTGACAGCCCTACCTCATAGTTTTTCTATTTTTCACCGGTGACAGCCAGGCTAGGCTACCCAATAATTCCTTTGACTCTGGTTGGGCTAACGATGAACTCAGCCCAATCCAAGCCTGGGCCATGTGCAACTGTAACACCAAGTTAACATGTAATTTGACCCCACATGTAAATCCAACTAGTAGTAGTTGCACTTAACTCTATCTGCCCATCTAAATTATTTTTGTGATTTGCGTTCTTGCGAAGGTGGCCGTGGCTTGTGTGTTAGGGACCCAGATAGGGGTTTCCGGGGATGAACCCCTATCCAGGAATTACGTCATCTTGGTTCTGGCGTTGATGTGTATATACGCAGCTGGATTTGGTTGGTCATGGGGCCCGCTTAGCTGGCTCATACTAAGTGAAATATTTCCGATGGAAATCCGGCCGGCTTGCCAGAGTATTAGCTTTGCCGTCTACTTTGCGACGACCTCTGTGCTAGCTCAGACGTTCTTGACCATGCTATGCCACTTCAAGTACGGTACATTCTTGTTCTATGCCGGATGGATTGCGATGATGACCATCTTTGTGGATTTGTTCCTGCCTGAGACTAAAGGAGTCCCTCTGGAGTCCATGCACACGGTTTGGGAGCATCATTGGTACTGGCGCAGGTTCGTTAAGCAAGCACCACCGGCAAACGAACTAAGTGCATTGAATCCTTCCTTGTAACACATTCACGCAGCATCAGCCCTTCAAAATTGTTGTTATTAGTATAAATTATGAGTGTAGTTTTATGGAACATATGACAGGTTCAATTACGAATCCTAAGGCCCTTCCTTTTGTACTTAGTTTCCTTGTAACGTTATTAAAGTTTTTTTTTTTAATCTGGTCATTTATCATGTCATACAAACAAGTTTCATTGTTTTTCTTATATTTACTTAAAATTTTGTGTGTAAGTCTCAAGTAGATATATTGAATTACCCTGCGTCTGGTAGTCAATTGGAATGAAACCATTTCATTTCGGTTTGTTTAGTACTGTGTGCATAAGAGCTTCAACAAAAATGAATTAATTTCCATCCATCACCAATACATGAATGATAACATAAATCATTTCATTTTATTAAAAAAAAAAAATTAAGATAACTTAATTTCAAATTTTAGTTAACAAAGCAACATGAATCTTAATGAGTTCATTTTGAACTATCACCTTATGGCTACAAAAGCCTTGGGAATTTACAATGAAATGATTTCTTTACAGGTGACTACCAAACATAGCCTTAAAATTAATGATATATGTGATGGGATGATAATTATTATTAGACAAAATTGAGGTGACATTAGTGAGTTTTTTTTATCACTATAGATTTCTGCAAGGGTTTAATATCAAGCTCATGTCTGTCTGCATTGTTTGCTAAGTGTGATATGTTGGAACCCAGGGTTCAGAGATGGTTGGGTGTGGATCAACAACGAGAACAATAAATTTTCAACAAAGTCTTTGTGTAAAGGTTTGGACAATACATCTAAGGCTTTAGTTCCTCCTAAAACATATGGATCCTAGGTTCCTTTAAGATTTCCTTTTTTGTTTATAAATTCCTAAATAGATACAATTCTTAATATTTTTTAAAGTAGATGATGAAAATTGTCAAATAGGTGTAATTTGTGTATGGAGTCAGTGGACTACCTCTTTATTTACTGTTACTTGGTGCAAAAAGTTTGGGCTTTTCTCCTTGCTCAGCTCAACGTCTGTTCAACATTTCCTAATCAATCAATGATCTTATCTTGGATTAATGGATTAGGGATTTAAATGGCATTTCAATTTCCTCTTGGTGTTTGCTACTTAGGACCATTTGTTGGGGTTTATGGAATGAAGGGAACAACAAAACTTTAGAAGATAAGTTCTCAACTTTTGAGGATCTTTGTTCTTACATCTATATGTTTAAGAAGATAAGTTTTCAACCAAATTTCGTTGCTTTCCAAAAGAAGCTTGAAATTCAAAGAGTATCAAATTATCCAACCCTTAGAGGGTTGGTTCATTATTTTATTTGGGAAACGATCACTCCAGATCTCCAAAAAGACTTGTTAATTATAGTTTTTAACAAGCCAACATCTAATTTCTTAACTCATTGCACGACTTGTAAAACAATAATGCATGAAATATATATAAAGATTTATTGAATGTAGCATAGAATATACACGAACGTATAATGTTATTTTCTCTTCTATTCTCTTTACAATTCTTACAAAATCTTACCTAGCCTTGACAATGACTTCGAATCTATGAATGTATGTCTTTTCCATTAAGCTTTGTAGATATGAACATGCTTGAACTCAGAGATGATTGGCGTGAACATAAAGAGCTTGAGGAAAAAGATCAAACCATATGAACAAGAGAGTGAGAGTGATGGAGAGCAATAGACGTGTAAGAATGTCAAAATGTGAGATCTAGAAAATATGAATGCTTAAAGCTTATTGGACATATGAATTCTAGGGTTTATATAGATATTCACAACTTGTTTCCTTCGAGGACTTCGTTGTATTCTTGGTGCCTTATTTTTAGTTTGCACTTTATGTCTATGTAGGAGATTTGATGATGTGGTAATGTTTGATTGGTTATACGTAGGATTTGATGATATGATAGAGCTGTATTTGAAGCAAGTTTCTTATTTGGCATGAAACTTACACATATTTTGAGACCTGTTCGGTTCGTTAAGTCCTATGTGAGTAGGACTCTCTCTATTCTATTTCTAGGTATTTTTATAGACTAAAAACACTATCTTTGTTATTCCTCGAGATTATGTCACTTTGAATAGCAAATTTATGATTCTAACACTGTTTCTCATGAAACACTGTTCATCTATCGCAAAGAGAGTTCTTCGTGGTGTCATTATTTTTTGTGAAGCTAGATCCATTGCTAACTTCTTCTACCGCAAGCCACGGGCTTATTCATCACAAGCTGACCTCCTTCGTGATATCTTATTTTGGCCCTCCTTCATGAGGAACCCTGCGTCGTTCGCAATAAGGATAATTTTGTAATTTTCAAATTTTCGCATGCCAACACTAATGACTTTGATGAAAAAGCTTGTTTTTCTCTCTGGTGTGTGATTGTATAATTTTTTTCTTTTTGTTTCCTATATTGGTGGTTCATTTTGTATCTTTTCCCTTTTTTTCTCCGAAAATTTTTTCCTTTATATCTCTCTCAAAAAGAAAATTTTTTGATGAAACTATAGTGGGAGTAAATGCCAAATTGGAATTAAAGAAGAATGTTTTGGAATCAAAATATTTTACGATGATTCATACTAAAATAGAATTTAAAAAGTTTAATTTTAATAAAAATATCGGTAAAAACATTTTGAATGTGATTTTGCACAAATAACATGGTTTGGATCACCAATGGGCCTTCATATTTGAGAACAAAATTAAGAGTTTTAAAACATGGGATAAAAAATGGAGCCAACAACAACAACAACAACAACAACAAGATTATTCGTAATTTAGACTCGAAGCAATGATTCTATGGTTCATTTGGTAAGCTCATAACAAGAAGATATTGGATATAACTAAACCATTCCAGTAGAATTATTTATTATTAACTCTTCTGCGTTGGTCCAAAATTATGATAGAGATTTCCTATCAAGGAATACCTTCCCCAGAACTAGACCCAGGTACAACAAACCCCACTGTTAACTACTAGTGCCTCCTCCTATTGGAACTCTTAAAATTAACGTAGATGAGCAATGGGGTTAGATTGCACAGTGGTTGTAATTATTTGTGACCACTCAGGTAATTTTAAGGAGAGCAAATTAAAATATCTTCAAGTATGCCTAGGAGAAGAGATAAAGGCAATCCTCCCCATGACAAATCAAAAATATTATCCAGGATTGTAGAAAAATAATGTCCTCATCTTCCAATATCCAACTCTCCAATGTTCCTAGAGCCAACGATAGGGCCACATACACTACCCACAAGCTAAACGAAACAAGTGCATTAAGTACTACCTTGTAACACATTGATGTAGCACAAACACTTCAAAATGTAGTTCTTTGTGTAAATTATGAGTGTAGCTATATGTAACTTATGACTAGATAAACAAACACTAAGGCCCTTTTGTACTTCCTTTCCTTGTAACATTTTTGGATCCAATAAAGTACTTTTTGTTTTCTTGTGGAGATTTTTCATGTCTACACAAACAAAAGTCATTGTTGCCTATTTATTGTTTTTCTTATATTTATTTAGATTTTTTAGTAAAGGTCTAAAGTAAATATATTGGCCGAGTAAATGAAATGAATTTACAAAAAAAAAAAAAAAAAACAATTAATGATATATGTAGTCCTATGAGATATGTTGCTTATCTAAACCCTCTCCTTTTTTCTTAGATTTTTAAGAGAATGTTATGATTTTACCTGTAGCCATATCTGTTCATTGCTCATGTTCTCACATACACTCTAGTTTTAATTGATGTGACTATAGTTTGGGAGGGGGGAGAATAATTGCCAAGTTGGAACTGTGGAAGAATGTTTTAGAATCAAAAGATTAACAATGGAAGAATGTTTAGTATCCAAAGATTTTAAGATAAACCATGTTAAAATAGAATGTATGAAGTATAATTTTAGTGTACATAAGGATAAAAAGAATAACATAATTAAAATTAATGATTAAGAGAATCTCCATAGTGATAGTTTTCCTTGTTTTGATTTAATCATCAATGAGGTTGTAAAGGACGAAAATAATGCTGCTCATGGTTACAGAATGGGCCAATGAAATAAGGAAATGATTCTAGAGTGTTGTGCGATTGACATATGCTTAAAAAAATATATGGGAAGCTTCGATAAGATAGCTATAAGGTTTTTATTTTTATTTTTTATTTTAATGAATGATAGCTATAAGGTCATAATGTGTTCTGTTTGCTAACAACATAATTTTGATTGACATGACTGAAGATAGGGTAAATTTACTGATAAGAATATGGAGGATATACTGGAGTTAGAGAAAATACATAGATGAACATTTTGAAATTTAAGAGTTTAATGGAGTTAGAGAAAACATATATGGATTGAAAATAACAGAGATGATGTACTAATTAAGATCGACAGCGAAAATTAAGATAGAGTCTGAGGCTCGTCCTGAGGCCTATAAATTTAACTTGGACCAAGTTGAGGCCTTGATGCTTGTGTCTTTTCTGGGCCCAGGCCCAACCTGTGCCCAGAATATATAATAACAAACTGTATCTTAGCCCTACAAAGCCTAGCCCAGACCCACCCCATGCACACCCCTAGTTACTATAAAAAGGCAAAGGATTCTCTGCGGTTAAAAAAACTGGCAACATGTGGTGGTGAGTTTCAGTGCGTGTCATTCACCAAAAATAAATAAAATTCTCTCAAAATTCAAAACTCTGCACGTCATGTACACTGAACAGCACAGCCACTTGTTGCCAAGGTTTTCTTAACTGCAGAGGATCCTTTGCCCTATAAAAATGCTGTAAGATGTCTTATCCTACTTCTCCATTGATCCTCACTCAAAATATTGATATATTGTACTATCCCGCTGTAAAGGATCTAAGCTCGTATGAAAGGCCTCTGTAATAGGATTTTGAATAATTTATGTTCAAGAGCTTTTTGGTGCTGATGTGTCAGCCCCTGACTTCATTGGCACTTTGTCCATTCAGGGTTTATTCGTACCTAATTCTTGGGGTCTGTCCAAAGTAGAGAGGCTAGTATCATTCTGCAGGAGATACGCTGCCTGAAATTGGATGTTTTGGTAAATACAAAAGAGATAAAAGAGGGTATTTTTATAAATACACAATTTATAAGTACCCTAATACATTTACAGAAATACCCTCATCACTAGCCATCATGTCGTGTGCATCTTTTAATACAGAATTCCTTAATTACGAAGGATGATATCCATGTGAAACACACATCTCCATGAAATAAGAACGTAAAATGAGTTATTAAGATGATTATAACCTTTGAACTAACTAGTGTTTCCAATGATCAGGGTTTGAGATCATCCAATCAATGTTAAGGCTTTCTCTATGTCACTTTTATTGGTGTACCCACCCAACTGAACGAGCAAAGAGCGCCAACCAGCAGTGTCTTAGATGGAGAAAGCTCATACAGTTATGATTTTGCTGTGCATCATGCTATCACGCTTCATCAAGATACAAAATCTGTATTTTGGGGGCAGATCAGTTTTCTTAGGGTTACCACAAGGTCAATTATATAATTTCAAGTTCCAAATGCCTTCCATACTTAAGCCTATAAACAGAATAAATTAGGGCTGTCAATTGGGTTGGGCTGGCCTGATGCTCAATTTGTCCGGCCTGAAAAAAAGCCGAGCTAGGCAAGTTGAGCTTCAGGCCCAAGTTTTAGACCCAAAATGATTTTCGAGTATATATATATATATATATATATTCAAAAAGGCAATAATAACATTACATGTGGTTTTCAAAATAAAATAAATTTACTGTTTTGGGCAAACTTGTAGTTAATCACTTCGGGCTACTCGAACCCGGTCCGAAGGCCACAGTTTTATATGGGATGGGCTTGGACTAGCTATTTCGAACTAATTTCGGTCTCGAGCCGAGTTTGGACCAATACATTTTCTTTCGGGCTGGGCTCGGGTTAGGCCCTGCCCAACCCAACCTGGCCCGATTGACAACCCTAGAACAAATACAGATGCCCATGGATTGGATTCAGACCGTTGAGATTAATTGGACATCCATAAATATCCAATCTATAAATATCCAATGTATTTTTCTTTCTTTTTTCTTTAGGTAGAAAAACAGGATCATTTGTTCATGATCTATATTTGTATCCATGTATCTATTTATCGAGAAAAGATCTCCTACACCCAAATTTATCTGTCCCTTTGTGCCCCCTCACCACAACTGACATATTTGTGATGAAAAAATGTCTGCGGTGGGTATGATATGATGAATTATAAGCTGACACGTGTTGTTTTGAGGGGTAAAAAAATAGATGGTAAAAAAGAGAAACAAATTCAAAAACACATCATGCGTCAATCAAGGCAAAACTCTTTTCTTAAAAAAGGGGTCTGTGTCAATACAAGCAATAACTCTTTCCTTAATCTAATTTCTTGCCTCTTTATCGGGTACCATTAAATCGTCTACCTCTAAATCACCATACAGTCCAAACGGGCTATCTCACACCCACAAAAGTGGCTGTGATTTGACTCATTAAAGATTTTTTTTTCTTTTGTTAAAGACACTTTAATCACAGATTTAAATATCGAAATTTAGTCAAATCACAATCACTTTTGGGGTATAAAACGACATTTGGACTGTAGAGAGATTTAAAGTTGTAGACGATTTTGTCCGTTTTGCATTTAAACACTTTTTTAACACATTTTAACACAATAGACCGGTTATTTAGAATACTTACTTTTTCATGTGAAAACTATTTTTATGGTTTTAACCTTATTCACCCCACCCTTTATGTGTGGGACATAGGGGACAGAAAATGTGTGTGTAAGAGATTCTTTCTCTTAGCTAGATAATTGATACGAATCTAAATGACTAACTACAGAAACAATTTCTCAAATATTACAAAATCACAGTATTTTATCCAATTATAATCTGATATATCCTAAACAGATCAGAGAATTAATCAAAACAGATCCATTTTGATTCCATATTTGCCTTAAAGAGGATCAAATATGGATTTAATCCAGATAAAATTCTAAAGAAAGGATCAAGCAATTGTCAACCTTCATTATGCGGGCCTGCATGTATGGTCACTTTGTTGAGGGCTGAAACCATTTAACGTGTAGCATACTAGCATGCAAGGCTATCAATTACCCGTAATTGATTTGTGTTCGATTTGTTAATATTTGGCTCAAATGCATTTATATCTATTTCAATTATTTGACTAAATATTCGTATTCATTGAAATTAATGTTTATATTATAATATTGTTAGACATGTTATGTAAAATACAACATATGAATGCTATAACATTATCTTTACCCATTTTTCATCTCCCATTCTCAATTTGAATGAAAGAAAGCTCCAAATAGTCTGTTCCCCATTCTCTTGTTGATTTATAAATCGTCTTTTATTTTTATAATTCACAAGTCCTTATTGTTTTTGTAAATATCTATAAAATACTCGAATTAGATTCAATATTTGATTAAATAAACAAATATATATTCAATTGGTATCTGACTGTTGACAGCCCTCCTAGCATGTATGAAGGTTACTTCAAATAAGAGTATTAGAAATCTACAACGCCATGGATAAAATATATAAGGGCATTCCCATAAATAAAATTTTCGGATACAATAGTAGCTTTAGCATTTATTTTCATAAGTAGAAAAGATTTAAATGAGTTCTTACAAATGGAAAGAGTAGGGCTTGATGAAGCGGGGGAAGGTAGGTTTGGAGCATTTAACAAGAGACGGTGCTGAGAGTGGTGTAGAAAGGTGTTGGAGAAAGCGAGGTGTGTGAATGCTCATCCTTGAATTCTGCATTTAAGAGAATTCAAATTGAGTTAATGAAGACAGGTACTCTCTCTCTCTCTCAAGCCTTTAATGGTTCTTAACTCGTCAACACGTCTCTCTGAGTTCCCCCTTTTTTAACTCTTACTATAAGAGTACCCTTTGTTAAGAAAAACGTTTTAAGTGCTTTTCTAAATGATGTCCTATGTATAGAAAAACGTTTCAGTGCCCCGAATTCAGATCCTCTCGACCTTAAACACCTGCCTGTTGCGATACATACTCTGAAAAAAATCAAATTTAGGGTGTGCCTTTCACTTTTTTAGAGTGTGTAGACGATAGGCAGGACTTTAAAGAAAAGAAAGAGTCCAAATATAATTTTTAAACACTAAAAATTAGGTGAGAACGAATCTTGTGAGAACTGTGAAAACGGCATCAGGGTGCAGACACATCAGCACCGAA
>JAOXJP010234488.1:0-10156 GCA_025762735.1 Platanus orientalis
GTAATATAAAAAAAAAAAAACAATGAAAAGTAATTTAAAATAATTTCCAGCACTGTGAGAATTTTTAAGGTCATAATCTAGTCACAAACAAAATTTAGGGGCATAAATCCTTTATTTGCAAGTAAAAAAAATCCAACTTTAGCAATGAGGTTGTCCTAAAACTTACAAATTGGGTGGAAAGAATGGTTCAATCTCGACCAATTCCAATCCAATTTAGAAGATAACTATGCCCTAAATTAAGACCTTCGAAAATCTTTAAAATCCACTAAAAAGTCATGATCAATAGGCCTCTAAAGAGAGAGACCCAAGACCATGTGAGATAACACCTATGTGAATGCACACAATTTTGGCTTCAACAACCAATCAAGTTCTGATTTTTTTAACCTTCCAATATCATATTCAATGAATTGCATTCCTCAAGAGATGTGTTGCAGATCATAATACAAATCACAAAAATTACCCGATTTGGCCAAACAGTCACAGAAAATTGTAAACCAAAAATTAAGCACACTAACTTGCTTTGGATTGATGCAGAATTAATTGCAAACTTTCCAAACCCTTGTTGTTGAATCAAATAGAAAGATGAAGCAATCTCTAAATAATAAAAAAGAATACGAAGATAGGCAAGGGCCTCCACCCGAAGTGTCAAATCTCACTCCAAGGACAACATTTTCTAAGTTTTAAAGCACGAGAGTTGAAGAAGATCTCTTTCAAACATCTAACAATCCACCTCAAGAGCATAAGTAATTTTCATAATTTCCTTCATTAACTGAATTTTTCAGCAACCAAGAGGCTTATAAGAACCTCCACTCGTCCAACCTGATTAGGCATCATAATTAGGATGTCCATGGGCCATAATACCCCTAAAGTGGCTCCCTCTCATAAAAAAAACCATAATTTGGCCAATTTTTACCAATTTTACCACTAGAACACCACTAATTGTGTCCTTACTTCTCTCTACCTCACTCCCAATATAAAAACAATGTCTCCTCATGTCCTATATTACATAATAATGTGTATCCAATAAAATTACAATTGAAATAACTGAAGATAGAATAAAATGCTTAATAAAATAAAAGGCTATTTGGATCCAAAACAAGCTTTAGAAAGTCCTCACCCTACTCAAACCATATGAGTGGGATGGCTCTGGCATGGGGTCCAACCTGTCACCCAGATAAAATAGATGGTCCTGTCTCTCCTGAATTGGCTCTGAAATGAAGCTCTAAAAGCCCCATCAAGACGCTCCCACATTATACTCCCCCCCTAAGAAGACATCGACTCTGTTGATGTAGGACTCATATCCCTCTTTATCATGTATGTGTCAAGATCCACATATAGAAGCTTTGCGCGATCTGGTCTCAGATATCGGAACACAACCTCTGCTATCCAAACACTACCATCACCTAACCTACCTATCCACCTAATGAGATATAACTTCATAATCTTCCATCTTGTGGATAAGGTCACATTCTCATATATGGTCTCAACCTCCCCTACTAGTGCTAGTGATACAGATAATGGTATAGGTGTAGGGAAGTAGGTCACACCAGGTTTCGGTCTTGCAAAAGGGTCTGAAGAAAGAATGGCTTATCCATGCAAAGCAGCTTGATTCTCTACATGAAATGCAGAGCTAATATCTAAATCATATGGTAAATCAATTATACATGTAATAAGTTTAAAATATCTCAAGACTTTATAAAGACCTGAATCTCTAGCATGTGAACTCACCATAAATGAAACCATAACCTAAGACTCGCAATGCACTCTATGAGATTCAGCTGACTGATTATACCCGTCGTTAACCCAAACAAGTTTCTTCTTAAACTCCTCATGAAGTAAATATATATGAGTATGAGATGCACAAATAGATGCAACAATGAATACAAACTTTAGTGACCTATGGGATGCAAATATGCAAACAAAGTCTAAGCAGTAGAAGATACTCTCCCATGACATAGAATAGGTTTCAACTGGACATCTCAATAATGAAACATGCATGCTCGGTAATGGACTAGGACTCTTGATTACCCCCTTAAGTAACCCATCAATAGGTGGATGGTAATCTTGTGAAAAGTGTCAAACCAATGGAAACAGCATATGGGCACCCCTCATCTTCTATAGTACCTTCCAAAGTTGCCTAATAGATAAATCCCAATTAGGCACTAGGGAATTGTATACACTAGGGGTATAAACCACTTTCTCAAAGACTAAGTTTACTCTAGGCACAAGTGATTCTTTCTCAAGTGAAAGATCCAACAAGGGTTTCGGATAAGTTTAAGTTTAGGCACAACAAGTATAAACACTAGTCGTTATGGGTACACTCACCTGAACCTTTTGGACCTCTTAGACCTCATGAATCTCCTGCTCAACATCATGGTCAAGGTCAGGTACAACAAAACTAGATACTTAGGCCTCTACAATTACGCTCTCCTAAACTCTCTGAACCTCTTGGTTAATCTCTTGACATTCTTCTTCTTCCTCATCATAACTAGGTATTTCCACTAAAAGAGGGTCATTTAGCTCATCAGCTCTCACTCTATCTAATAATTGATCCTCTTATGACTCTTAAGTACAATGTCTTTTGTAAAAAGATAATGCTTTATCTGACTAGGACACTCTTCAAGGTCTTCTATAGGTAAACCCTCAACCACATCCTTCTCCTTATCAAGAGTAAGGGCAGGTCTAGAGATACTAAGACCTGGTATGGGTGGTTGTCCACTAGTAAAGGCTCCTGGCCTAACATCCTTACACTTAGGATCTAGGAAACGTAAGGCAGAAAGCCTCACACACCTCTTCATGTCTTGGACTAGTCTATAGGCCTCCTCTCATAGTTTGTTGACTCCCCGAGTCAACTCGGTGACTCGACCGAGTTGACTCGACTCCTAAAGTATAGGAGTCGAGTCAAGTATGTGACTCCCTTATGTACTAGACTCGGCCGAGTCATGAGGGTGACTTGGTTGACTCCCATGACTCAGGCCAAGTCTCATGATTCAGCCGCGTTTTAACTTTTTTTGAAAATAAAAAACACGTGTTATAAAACACTAAAACTTAATTTAAAACCCCTAATTACTTAATTTAGGTTAAAATATTAAATAAATAACAATGAATATGATTCTTTTTTTCTAAAGTCCAAATTGTTCGAGTCATTTCATTTCTTTAATTTCGGAATTCAAGTTAAGAAGAGCTCATCCCTTGTAATCTATCATATTCTTCATTCAAGATTCAAAATTTAAGACTCAAGAGTTTGTTCAAGTCAATAACAATGAAGAACTAAAGATTGAAATACAATTTTAGGCCATTAGCAATTCAGATTTCAGAAGCTTTTGTGTCATGTGCAATTGATTCTCTTAAACTCTTCTCTCCAATTGTTACATGGTCAAAACTCCACTCTAGGCTTCCATTACAGGCCACCAGCAATAGCCAACAAGCCCAACATGATCAAATCCAAGTATTTATTGTTATTTTTCTCATTGTGTAGTCTGAAAGAAACTAGGATGGTACATGAACAACAATATTCAGTTATTTATTTATTTATTTATTTATTTGTATTTGGTAATATAATTTGAAGACTATTAAGTTTACACATAGAGGAATCTCTTGATTAGTGGAAATTTTGTAGGATCATAATAGAGAATGCTCATATACACCATAAAAATAGATAATACTTGATCCAAAATAATTTTTTAAATTTTTTTATATTTTATAAAAATAGAAATGAAAATTAATATGACTCCCCAATTTAACTCTAGTGACTCCAAGTCGACTCCACTCCTAGACTATCCAAGTTGAGTAAAAATTTTGAGTCGGTAAACCTTGCCTCCTCTAAAGTAACAAATAGTAAGGGCAGAGTTCTTTTCGTATCTCATGTCTAAGACCCCCTTTAAATCTAGTGATGGTCATAACTAGTCTCTCACTGATTCCACATTTCAAAAAATAATCATCAAACCGTGTAATGTAGTCAGCTACAGTAGAAGTGCCCTATCTGACATAAAGATATTTATCTAAATTGACCAAAGGATCTTACATGCCTCTCCTTAAGTCCCTCATGTCTCTCTAACCTCTCAGATCCCTTTACTCTCTAGGGTCCCTTTCATGATCCCACTCAGATGTCCTGGATCTAGCTGATCTCCTCAGGCCTTGCCCATTTATCTGATTTAGAGGACTCTCTTTCAATGAAAATCTAAGGGGCTTAGGCTCAAATCCTAGACTGGAGGGTCTACTGCTCCTAGGACCCTTCACAAAACCATAATTAGAATAGTCGGTTTTTCTCCTGTCTTGTTAACCTAACCTAGGATATGTAGTTCCCACTTCTCTCCCTAAGTCATCAATCTGAGTTTGGGAGTTCAGCTTGTTGCTATTTTCAATAAAATAGGTCAACCTATCTATCTTATCACATAGAGATTAGAATCCATATGCAGTGTCATTGGAATAGATTGAGCTATATCCTACTTCATTGATCCTACTAGAATATCTAGGTTGGTAATCAGTCCATCCTCTAATGGTCGTACCTTCAAGGCTATGGGAAAGTGATCCTAACCCACTACACACTCATAACAATACAAATTTTCCTAAAACTATATGCCATGAAACCTTAGTACTAAATGATGCTAAATGAATATAAACACTAACCTATTGCTATGACACTACCCTAATATGAAAAACCCTACATCTAAATGTATGAAACCCTGACCTAGGATCTGATACCAATTTGATGTAGAACAAACACACTAGGGTAATGCATGTGAGGATGCCCATTTGATTCAACATGCAAATGATGATATGAAAGTGAGAAGTGGAACCTAATTGTCATGATTAATGTCAAAGATAGAATCTAAGTTCCTACTCATCAATAAAATACACCTAAAGTCAAATTATGGTTCACTTAAATGAGTTCTAGCATGCATAAATATCCGAGTATAACGTCAAGAAACATTAAACACTAAGCATGCATGAAGTAATAAACCACATAACCAAAATTCAGCATTCATCACATGTGACCATCAAGATACTTAAAGGACCAATTTAGGTTCTTTAAACAATGAATTTTAAGGGATGGTTTGCATGAAATTTTAGAGAGATATGAGATATTTAATTCAAGGTAAGGAGCATGCAAAATGGTAATGGCATCAGGTCAAAACAGATGCATGAAATAGGCTTCAGGATCACAAGCGTAGAACATTCTGGTTTGGATATTTTGTGTTTGAGCAAGATTAAAAAAAATGAAAAAGCATTTAAAATAATTTCCAGCATTTTGAGAATTTTTTTAAGGTCATAATCTAGTCACAAACAAAATTTAGGGGCATAAATCCTTTATTTGCATATAAAAAAAATTCCAACTTTAGCCATGAGGTTGTCCCAAAACTCACAAACCGGGTGGAAAGAATGGTTCAATCTCGACCAGTTCCAATCCAATTTAGAATATGACAATGCCCTGAATTAAGACCTTTGAAGAGCTTTAAAATCCACCAAAAATTCATGGTCAACAGGCCTCTAAAGAGAGAGAACCACAGCTCCAAAAAGGATGTTACCAAGACCATGTGAAATGACACCTATGGGAATGCACACAATTTTCGCTTCCTCAACCAATCAAGTTCTGCTTTTTTTAACCTCCCAATTTCTTTAAGAGATTTTTTTTTCAGATCATAATGAAAATCACAAAAATCACCTGATTTATCAAATAGTTACAGAAAATCATAAACCGAAAATTCAGCTCACATACTTTGGATTTATGTAGAATTAATTGCAAACCTGTCAAACCCTTCTTGTTGAATCCAATGGGAAGATGAAGCAATCTCTAAACAATGAAAAAGAATATGAAGATAGCTAAGGGCCTCTACTCTAAGTGTCAAACTTCACTCCGAGGACAACCTTTCCAGGTTTTGAAGCACGAGAGTTGAAGAAGAAGATCTCTTTCAAACATCTAGGAATCCACCTCTAAGAGCATGAACAATTTTCATAATTCCATTCATTAACTAGAGTTTTTTAGCAACCAAGAGGCTTATAAGAGCCTCCACACGTCCAACCTGATTAGGGCATCATCATTAGGATGTCCATGGACCATAATACCTCTAAAGTGATTCCTTCTCATAAAAAACCCTAATTTAGCCACTTTTAATCAATTTTACCCCTAGAACACTACTAATTGTGTCCCTACTTCTCTCTCCCTCACTCCCAATATAAAATATTGTCCCCTCATGTCCCATATTACATAATAATATGCATTAAATAAAATTACAACTAAAATAACTAAAAATAGAATAAAATGCTAAATAAAATAAACGACTATTTGGATCTGGAAAGTCCCCACCCTACTCAAACCATATGAGTGGGATGGCTCTAGCATGGGATCCAAGCTATCACCTAGATAAAATAGATGGTCTTGCCTCTCCTGAACAGACTCTGAAATAAAGGTATGAAAGTCCCATCAAGATGCTCTCACATCATCACTTTCTCATATTCAATTTCATGTTAAATTAAAGAATTTTACATATCTTGGGGGAGTTCAAATGAGATTCACATAGATCATTTATGTTATAATTCATACTAGATGATTTATATGGATTCATGTCAAAACAATTATAGATCCATGCTAGTTACACATTCTAACATGAGAATTCAAAGGAAACTTCATGCTTCTATCAATAGAATGGAAGATGAGATTAAGAAAAAATCTATAGATTCAATAAATGATAAGCTCAATAATATAAATTCAATAGTAGATAGTAGATCTATTAAAATCTAAAGAAATTTTTTAGAAGAGCGAAGGTGCACAATTTACACGTAACTTCTTATTTTCTTCGTAGATGTCATTTTTCTCTCTCTCTCTCTTGATTTTCACCTCCAAAACCATTCAAAACCTTACATATCTGCAATATATATGATGATTCACCATGAGATTCATGAATTCACATAAAATATCCCAAAATATTGCTCAATCTTCCATGGATGAGCCAAAACTTACCAAATTGGGGTTCTTCTTCTTCCTTTCTCCAAAATCTCTATTTCTTCATTCTCTTCTTTTGTTCTTTTATTTTAGATCTAAATGGGATGTATTTTAGGTATATATTCCATCATCTAACATCCATATATGTTTCTAGAGGCTTCCTCACGTATTCAGCACGTTTTTTAGCAAAAAAATGTAAAATTCATAGATTTTCATAATTTTCTAGAACTTCAAAGCATGACCAATCAAGAGATCCAGGACAATCGGTCATAGCTCCATGACTAGTCGTAAAATCAGTTTGACTGATCAGGCAAAAGTCTCTATTGGCTAAGTTGGGTTCTTTCACATCATGATTGGTCATTGGTTAGGGATAACCAGTCGTTGGTCTCTATGACCAGTCTTTAGGTCAATATAATCGGTTAGACAGATGATCATATGTCCTGTCTGACTTCTTGGCTTTCCATAACCAGTTATTAGGTCCCCATGACTGGTCATTGTATAAAACTTCCAGCTTTTCAGTACAACACCTTATGAAAAAATGACCATAACTTCCTATAAGAAGCTCCAAATTGCATATTGTTTGATGAATTGAAAAGTAGACTTATAGATTTTTCCAATGATATATGGTTTGCAAGATAATTCATATGGGATTGATACGTATTTACTCATGAAGTTACCTCAAATTTGTTGTTTGGGATAGCTTCATAACTTATCAAAATCATCACTTGTCTTTGCTTCCTCATTTCTATTAGGTTCCAAACACAACAATGAATTTTTCAAAGTATGTTTAAATAAATTTTTACCTTCATACATGATTATTTACATTTTTACCCTTCTAATGCACTACGGGATATCAAACCACCAATCAACAACACAACTTTGGTTAGACCCATTTTATCCTAGAGACAAGTTTGATAACTTATTGTAGTTTTTGTGTCTTTCTAAAAACATATTAGAGGGAGAATATTGTCTTGAGGAAAGCTTGATCTATGACTCGGACACTATTACTCCTTTGTCTTGTCAATTCCCTGTAATCCATCTTCTACATCTATTCTTATTTCTAACAACATTTGTCTAAATGGTCCCACATTAATCCCTTTGTTTAACCCTCTCAAAAAAAACCTTAAAAGTTGAAGTCAAAAACAATTTTTATTATATTTTTTTTTTTGGTAATAAAGTAATTATATTATGAAATATTACTAGTTCATACATAGAGTTGCTTCTTGAGCTATAGCACTTTGTAGATCTTTAGGGATATAACCAAGTGTTGAACTTAAGTCATTATTCTCAATACTACTTATGGCTACTAGGTGTATCACTTTATTCTTACTACTATTTGCATGTTGTAGGCAAATTTAATCAAAATCTTTGAAAAGTTAAATACACTCCTGAATGTAGTTCCTTATTTCATTAGAGCATTCCTCCAATGGCTCCTTCATAGTTTCAATAACTACCTTTAAGTCACCTTCCACAACGAGCTTCTTGATAGTTGTGTGTAGTCCTAGTAGAGCCGCCTCGCTCTCTGCCATAAGTGGTGAGCATATATCCTTTGTTTAGCACATGTAGTGTGACAATCTTCCTTTAACTTATGCACAACTAACCATGTGCTTGCCTTGTAATTTGTTGTAGATAAGGTTCCATCAAAGTTCATTTTCAAGAAGTCATCCTTTGGAGATGTCCACATCATATCTTCGTTCTTTTCCTTTTCCTCGAGCATAGTCAGGTTCTCGAGGTCCTTTGTTAATCTACATGCACTGATCAATAATGATTTTATATCCCATAGTTTACCATTAAAAATGGTATTATTTCCATGTTTCCTCCCAGTAGTAGACAGAGATACATTCACATTGCCATTTTATTTTCCTATTTATTATCCCATCCATTAAGAACCGAGTTTTAAACCAGTTTTTAAATTTGTTTTCATTATGATTAGTTGTTCTTATTGTCAATGGAGAAGTATACCAAATTTGTATTACCCTAGGACATGTTACCAAACAATGTAAAATCTGTTCATTTTGTTCATTGCATGCTAGACATATTGAATCTACATTGATGTTCCTTTTAAGTAACTTGTCTCTTGTAGGTAGTGCCTCATTGCATGCCTTCCAAATGAAGTGTTTTATCTTTGGTGGTATATATCATTTTGAGTTCTATTATTTCTCCTTATTGGGTCCATATGATTATTATCCATATTGTTTCTCACTTCCTCTCCATCAATGTTGTGTATATTAAGTTTTATTGCTTGGTTATTATTTTCATTTTGGTGTTCTTCATTTGCTTCTATTTTATTTTGTGTATGTTCCTCCTCCATTACTTTCACATAGTATCTAGATTTTACTGTGTATTTTCCTTTCTCATCATAATGCCATACAAGTCTATCTTCCTGTTCTCTCTGACTTATAAATATTTTTTTTATTTCATTTAATTTCTCTTCCATTATTATGTCTTTAAGTAAATCTTTATTCCAAATCATGTCTTGGTGGTCTATTACATCTTTTACTCTTTCTATTTGATTGTTTGTTGGTTTATTGCTCCTAATTTTCATTATGTTAAGTGTTGGTATCTATTTGTCCTCCCAAAATTTTGTCTTTTCATCATTTTCCACTTTCCATCGTATTCCTTTTTTTATAGGTCTCTCCTTTTATTATGTTTTTCCATAGCCAACAACTATTTATTATAGCATTTAGCCTCCATAAAATTTTTGTTTAGGAAATATAGTTTCTTTACGAATTTAGCCCATAGGTTGTCTAGGTTCATTAGGATTCTCCAAGCTTGTTTTTCCAGTAATACTTTATTATAACTATGTAAGTCCCTAAATCAGAGTCTACCATCATTCTTATTTTTTCTTAATATTTCTCACTTGACCCAATTTATTTTCTTTTTGACCCCACCAAAATCCTCTTTCTTTTTTATCAATATTTTTACATAACTTCTTTGGCATTAAGAAGCAAAACATTGCATAGGAGGGGAGTTCTGCTATTATAGATTTTAATTAGATTTCTTTACCTGGTTGATTTTACAATTTTTCTTTCCACCCCTGAATCATTTTATTTACTCTGTCTTCAATGTATGAGAATAGTGTTATTTTGTTATTTCCTATGTTTGATGGTAAGCCTAAGTACTTGTTGGAAATATATGTCCTGACAAAGCCATTCACATAAAATATAAGCATGATTAATTAATTATTTAATTAATAATAATTAATATTCTATC
>JAOXJP010234489.1:0-10156 GCA_025762735.1 Platanus orientalis
AATAAAGAAGATAAACCCTTATTCATAACAATGTAACCCTGTTAGAAAATATTGAGTAACTTATGTTAAACTATGTGTAATCTCATGGTACGAAAATGTGTAAGGTTTAACCAAGTTTTTTATATTTGCCCAAAAACATTCGAGAGCTTCTGTTCTATTGAAAGCTTAATTGGTTGGTAGATTTTCAGTGATTTCATGGAAATAAAATGTTATAGAAGTTATTACAATTGTCCGCAATAATGTAACCCTATAATAACATATCAAGTAACTCGTAATAAAACAATTTGTAACTTATTGTATTAAAATGTGCAAAGTGAACCACATTCTCCGTAATTCTAACACCGCATTGAGGGGACTTTGAAATTTTGGGAAGCTAAATCATAACGTGGATTTTCATGTAGTTTAATCAATAAATCTTGTTAAAAACGAGTAGTCACTCAGAATGATGTAACCTTATATGGAAATTATGTGTAAGTTATATCAAAACAATGTGTAAGGCCCTTATACAAGAGTGCGTAAACCAGTCAATATTTCCCATACTTCTAACACTGCATTCAACAGGTTATGTTCTCTTCATATCTTGCGTTTTTTTTTTTTTTTTGGCACATTTAGCTTTTTGGGTTTAGGGTGTACTCATTAACCGAGAAGCTATTGTATTTTGAGAAAAAGGGTATTGTATATCGTGTAGTGTATATTCTCCAAAGTGGTAGGTATGCTATGAGGGTAACTGTGCATTATGTTCGATTTGAAGACCTATCATTGCAGTCGTTATATTAAGTTTTGTAACTTTCACATCCTCGATGTAAAACACTCATTGTGGAGTGCAAGTGCTCATTCAAGAGAAAGATTGTTTGTTTTGCTACAAACCACCATAATCATGCATTGTACACATGATGGATTTTTGAATTTGGGGTATCTTTTTTAACACCTACATTTTCAACTGAACACTCTTATGGACGTTTTTAACTCCAAACACAATACACGCTAGCTTATCATTCATAATTCACACTACACTTTTTTATCACAAAACATTTTCTTCGGTCCATTTATTAATGGTATAGGGGTTACCAACAAAATTGACATATAAGTTACCATTTACTAAATTTTTATAAAGAAAAACTTTTACCTCTATTACAGAACCTCCCCTAGATTGACCCATATATATATATATGTTTGAACTGCTTGAGTGTGCTTGGAGGTCCATGGTGGTGGGTTTTTGGATAACAGGGGGGAGAGAATGGCCCGGGGTTGAGCAATATGGGGGAGAAAGTCGGCCTTGTAATTGACAAGGCCAAGAAATTGCTGGACCATCTTGGGGGATGATAAATGGTCTGGGAACCGCTGAAGTGCAGTAGAAATATGAGGTTGGAGAGTGTAAGTTCCATCATGTAGGTGGGTTCCTAGAAAATCAATTTCTCTTTTCCCAATTTCCATTTTTGCCTGAGATAGCATGATGCCATGATGGTTGATGATGGTGGCAAAGTGGTGGAGGAGGCGATGGTGTTCTTCAGGGGTACTGGAGAAAAGAAGGAGATCATCGATGTAGATGAGAATGTGGGGAAGGATGGGTTGGAATATGCGAACCATGGCTTGCTGGAACAACGAAGGAGCAGTTTTGAGGCCGAAGGGTAAAACGGTCCATTGAAAATGATGGTTGGGAATGGAAAATCCAGTTTTAGGCCTGTCTTCAGGATGGAGGCCAAGTTGCCAAAAACCAGACTTTAAGTCGAACTTTGAAAAGATGCGGGCATCTCTGATATGCTGAAACATATCAACCTTCTGGGGGAGAGGAAACTTTGAATCAGCCAAGAAGTGGTTAAGAGGTTGGTAATTAACCACTAGGCGGAGTTTGCCTCGTGTTTGTTCTGCTCGCTTGTTTACATAGAAAGCTTCGCAGGCCCATGGAGATGATGTGGGCTCTATGAGACCTTCTTGTTGCAGAGTGGTAAGCTCTTCGACTGCCTGCTGGTAAAGTTCGGGTGACAGAGGCAGTGGTTGGATTGGCATCTTCATTTAACTTGAAGAGAAGGTGGACGAAAAAGGTTGGATTTTTCCAAAGAGGGTTTTTGTGGAGAAAGGTGGAATGGGATGTGGCACATGCTGACTGAAGCAGTTGGGTGATGGGATCATAGGAGAGGTGATATAGCTTGGGGATGTGGGTCCATGGTAAGAAATGGGGGGGGGATGTGAGGCCATGCCGACTCCATCGGAGGGTTGGCAGCTGGTGCAGAATGTCGAACCTGATGAGTAGGTCTTTGCCAGAGAGTTTGCAGCCAAGAACTTGATGGGTGATCCGCATGTTAGGAAATAGTTGGATAGTAATGGGCTTGCTAATCTGGGTGATTTGAAAAAGTTCTCCATTGACTGCTCGGAAAGTCAAGTTTGTATTTTTCCAGTGAGTGTCTGGGAGGAGTTGAGGGTTGATGAGAGTGGCTGCTGCTCCTGTGTCAAAGTAGGCAATCACAGGAATGGGTTTATCATAGTGGGTTGGTCTGATAGTAATCTGGGCAGTTGGGGATGGTTGGACCAGGTGGGATGGGGCCAGTAGCTCGGCTTGGTTTTGAGGGAGGTAGTCTTCATCTTCAGAAGAACAAACAGGAACGGCGAGTAGGGAATCTAGAGAGTAAGAGTCTTCTAGAGAAAAATGAGACTCTACATCGGAGAATTCTGAATCGGTGAGTTGCTTGGCCTGCTGCAGGAGGTGAATACTGCTGGATTTACGGGGGCAGTTTTTGGCGAAATGTCCTTTCTTGTTACAGATGTAACAGGCATCTGTAGTCTTGCCTTTGAATCTCTTTTTGCGGAGAAATTGCCACTTCGGGGATGATGACTTGGAAGACCGCACAGGATACTTTTTGTAATGGGATTTCTTAGTGGTGCGATAGTCACAAGTTTTGTCGTCCTTGCATTTGATGGAGAAGTGGTTGGTACAGGCAGTACCGAGGCGTTTTCCTAAAGTATCCAACTGCTTGAGGAATTTGGAGGTATTGTAGAACTTTTCAAGAGCAAGGAGGCTGTTTTGGTAGAGTTCACCAATCGATGCCGAGGCTACAGTGAGATGCTTGGTGGCCAACATTTTTGCAGTCTCATTGCCAAGTGGCTCTGGCATAGAATTTAAGTAGGCCTGTTTAAGATTGGCATCATCAATGCCATTGATGGCATAAAATCTGGAAGACATTCCTGCATAGTGTTTTTCCAGATCTGACTTTTGGAAAGAGCAGCATTTCATTTGTAAATATTCTTCGCGCTGCTTGTCGATTTGGTAAAAGGGGGCCCCAATAAATTCATTGTGCAGATGGGTGATGAATGTTTCCACATTTATACTCTGAAGTGCTTGCATCTGTCTGTATTCTCCCAGATTGGTCCACCATTCTTTAAGACGGCCTAATAGTCTTGGGGGAATTTGGGCTATGATTTCTGCCTGAGTAGCCCGAGGTTTTTGAAGTTGAACTTGGGCCCATGCAAGTATTTCTAGGAGTCTTGCTCGCCATTTGGATGGGGGAACATCTTCGAGGGTGAAGAACCGGTTTTGATCCATGGGGGAAGGATGCGGTGGAGGTATTGGGTGTGAGGATGAGGCTTCTTCTTCCATGGGTTCTGTAACTTGGGGTTCTGGAGTTGATTTTTCTGTTTCCATCATTAAAAGATGGTCCAAATTTTCTGGTTCCGTGGATCGGGGTGAGGTGGGATCAGCAGGCGATGACTGGGCTAGTTGTTGTAAGAGAGAGGTGAATGGATTGAAAGGTTCTAGGGGAAAGAGATTTGGTGGTTGGTGAGAAGAGGCTCCTGTAACTGGATCAGGGATTGAGGAAAGGGTTGGTTGAGGAGGTGTTTGCTGGGGTTTGGGTTGAGGTCTTGTATACAACTGAGGAGATGGAGATGGTGGAGTTGTTTGAGGTCTTGTATACAATAGAGGAGAAGGCGGGGCTATGAGATTGTGATAGGGCGAGGGAGGTGGTGGGGTGAGTTTTTGGTAATGAGGAGGATGAAACAATGAAGAGGTTTGGTTTGGGGAAATGGATAGAGGTTGGTATCCAAGGGTTGGGGTATATGGAAGGTTGGGTAAAGGTTGGAAAACAGACTGGGCAAGATCAGATGTGGATTTGGAGGCGAAAGACGAGGAGGAAGACTTTTCGGCTCGTTCTTGCTGGAGAGAATGTTCCATGCTTCGGAGCTGGTTTTCTAGGCTTCTTTTCTCGGCTTCTTTTGTTCTGATGAGTTCATTTGCCTAGTACCAATCTTTGACTGTTCTGGCTATATGAGATAGTTCTTCTTTGAGTTGTGCTATCTTAGCCTTGCAGTCTTGGATAAGATCGGTGAGAGAGGTCAGTTGTTTAGTGACAGCTGTATGAGTCTTAGTTTGGGATTCTAAGATCTTGGTCAACATGGCATTCTGTTTGACAGCGTTCTCTGCTTGCCAGTTAAGGGCTGCTTCAGCTGGGGACACCCTTTTCGGGGAATCATCAGGATTTTTGCCTGCCGGGGTTTTGATCTTCCAGGTGTGTTTGGTATTTTGCTGGGGCAGTTCAAAATCTTCGAGGGGAGGAAATTGTTCTGCATAAGAGCTGGTACCTGAAGTAAACATACAGCATTCCATGGGTTGGGACTGAGGAGAAATAGTGAAAAATTGGGTTTGTCCGAGACATCTGAGGGCTTTTTGGTAATAGGGGGATATGGCTGGGATTTGTGGTGAAGGTGGTTTGGGTGGTTTTGGTGGCTTTGTGTCCCAATCATCAGGTGGGGGGGTCGAAAAAATGGGGTCAATAGGAGGTTTAGGGTAAAGGACATAATAGTCAAATTTCCCTGACGGTTCACCTAGGAGGCCAACTTGGGGGTCTCCACTTTCATACCTGTCCTACAGAAGTTGCTGGGGAGATTTCTGCTTTTTGCGCTTATGAAGATATTTTCTTTCGTATTCAAGGTCAAGTTCGACCTGGTACGCATCTTCAAGGCAATCTTCACAGAGGCAATCACAATCTTGGTGACGCAATACTGGTTCCATTGTGAAGATGGAGGGGAAAGTGCTTGACTCTTCTGGTTCCTTTACATGTTGAAAGGTAGTTTTGACCGATCCATCAACCTTTCTTATGTAGGTTGGCTGTGCTGTACTGATGGCTTCATTCCTGCCATGGAAGTTTTCATATTGAGTAGACCATTTTGCTGGGAGAAGAGTTTTGAGGTCTTCAATAGCCATTTGTCTGGGAACATAAGTACAGGTGGGGACAGAAGCCGCATCAATCTTAAGAAAGAGAGCATCCTTGTTGTGGACAAAATCAGGGACCGGAATATCAAAAGAATGATTTTGGATTCTGTAGGCTATTTGGTAGTGAAGAGTTGCTGCCACTGCTGTTGTGACTTGAGGGGCACCTGTAATTTGTACTTGGACTTTGAGACAATCCAAAGCATGCGGGTCCTGGAGGGAAATATTATAGTTGGGGATCAGGGTAACAAAGACTGTTCCCGCATTGAGAGTGGATGAGATAGTACCCAAGGTTGCATGAGGATACTGTTTGAATATGGTGTCTAGAACAGCCATGTTTGACACCACTGGGAGCCCTTTTCATCCGTGAAATGTAAGGGCTAATTTGATGGCCCCGATATGGATGTGGGTGTATCCGTCCTTAATCCACTGAGGAAGGAGGTCTGACGGAAGGTCAATGGGTAAGAACTGCTCTTTTTCATCAGCAAAGACTGGGTGCTCAGAAAAATTGGAGGCCTGAACATATTCTTTGATGGATGCGGTGTGTTCATTGCCTATAAGTTTTTTGATTTTCTTTTTGAATGAAGAATGGGGTTTGCAGTAGACTTAGTAAGGGTTTATCACAGGGAACTGAGAGGGTGGAACTCGTGAGTCTTCCGGGAGATATTCTATCTCATAGAGATAGTCAAGTCTGGAAGCGGTGGTGGTTTTGAACGAGGTACTTTTGGGAATAGAGGAGAAAGAAGGTGAGGGTCTTGGAATTTCCATGAGGAATATGGGGTGGCGTACCTTTTGTAGTCTGCTTTGATTTTTTACTGTGGGTCTGTGTCTCCCGTAGATGTATGTATGTGGGTGGTTTAGAAAGTATGAATCTTCTTCCTAGGATAAGGTATGTCTCTCTTCGCCCTCCTTGGCTACTCTTGGACCTCTTTTATCCAAAGGAAACCAGATCTAGTGATTGTGATCCTAAGTCAGTACCTTTAAGAGTTTTTCCAACAGACAAGGGTTTCTGTCTTGACTTTAGTATCATATAGATACTACCTCGTCAGAGGACTAGAATCTCTATTGTTGTTACAGTAGGCCAGCGGCCAGGCTGAACTTGAGAACTCTCAGGTTGCTAAGTCTGGTATAGTTTTCTGTTGATCTGAGAATTACGTTTTCTGATGTAGAAGATCCGACTAAGCGGCAACTACAGAGCATACTAATTATGACCAGATCAGAGCATACTGGTTTATGCCAGTTAGAAACAGTACTCTGGTGTTTAGGGAGACGCTAGACAATAGTAATTTTAGCAGAACTACTCAGGCAGGCCACATACACATACACATACACATACATACACATACACACACACACATATATATACATACACATACATATATATATATATATATATATGTATGTGTATGTATATATAGTGTGTGTGTGTGTGTGTGTGTATACATATGCATACATACATACACATACACACACATATACATACATACATATATATATAGGTACATATGTATATGTATATGTATATATAGGTATGTTCGTGGCTTTCAAAGATGGGCAAAAGAGGATGAAATTAGGGACTTTTGTCCCTCCACACCCTCACATTTGAACCTCCTCTCCACCACCCATTTTTCATGGTAGGCCCTACATGCTCTATTAGCCTTTGATGTTTGAGACTATTAATTATAAGCGAAACATAATAAACACAAGATGTTTTGTAGTAGAACTAACATTAAGAAAACAACTGCTCATTTCATATAAAGTGTTTCAATACATGTAATCATATAAAGGATTATAAAATATAATTAAGTATAAAGTATGTAAGGGTCATCCCCTGTACAATACGAAAAAGACAGTAAATATCCGCATATGGGGTCATCCCTCGCGCCACACCCTCTTCCTCTTCCACGTATATTTGTTGTCTCTGCTGCCAAATCTATGAGGGGCTTGTGGAGCACTGGGAGGATGTGGGGCCTATGGAGCACTGGGAGAAGGTGGGGCCTGTTGAGCACGTGTATGAGCATTTGGGTGCTGTGCAACTGATGAAGATGGGGCATGGGGATCTGGGTACGCGGTGTCAATGCCATCTCATAAAACTTGTCGTACACAATGCAACGTAATGATCAATTTATCTCTCGATGTCTCCTCAATACCACCATCCATAAAAGACTGAATAATTTGTAATGCATGCTCATTGCGCTGAAATAAAACATACTGAAAAAATTTATGATGAATACATTTTCAATGATTAAAAAAGTAATTAACATAGACATGCAAACATTAAACAATATACCTAGATGATAGTATCGACGGGTATAGTACCCTGCATCGGTGGTTCAGGTGCACCTTTAGATCTATATAGTGGATTTTGCACGTGTATATATGACACACACTGATACCACTCCATATAATCAATGGTCCACTCGGAGGGGTATGTGATTGACACAGATCTATGCACATCAGATAGCACATGACTCTCCCACATCTCTAAGAACTGCTCCAAATATGCATATACTGGCCGATATATGCTAGTGGATACACCCCGAGTACCTCGAGTAGGGAATATGGGAGCGGAGGGGATGACCTAGCGCCACCCAAATTGCCGTAGGACACACATGGGATGGTAGGGCTCCATGATCTCCAGACACCTCAATAATCCATGAAAGTATGCAATGTCCTGGAATGCATAGTGTTTCCTACAATTGGTGTATGATGTCCACCTCACTTGCACAAACCAGATAAAATGTATGTTAAAATAGTAAGGATTTTCATAAACTACCAACATGTACCAAGATATACATAAATAACATATTAAAAATATATTTTTTTAAAACTAACAATACCTCATTTATCACCCATGCATCAATAGTCTCTCGTAAAACCATCAAATTATCCCCAAGTGGCCCTCTCTCCTTGCGTGGCGTCCAATGCTGCATGCGTGGCTGCTCATCATGGTAGTCTATGTTACGATGTGGCTTTAAGGGATGAAAGTGCTTGTAAATCCATCCCTCGAGCAATGTAACATAACTTACCATCTACTTGACCTTAATTCGGCTTGCTATCATGAGCTGACAATAAAGATAAGCCAATACTTCAGCACCCCATGCGTATGTATGGACCTTATCTAGATCCTGTAACAATGTAAGAAAACAAATGGGCACCTATGTACACGTCTTGTCTGTAAACAACGTACACCCAAAAAATGCAACAAATAACCCCTGACAGCATATCCAATCTAATCATCACTCCAAGCATCAGTAACCCCTGAAAATCTGAGCCTCAACCACTCCATCATCACTGCCTAACCCCGTGCCTTATCCAACTCCTCCCATGCCTCCTCCACCGTAACCCTTAGTGTCTTAGTTAGTAGTGTCTCAGCCTATCTACTAGATAACCTGGTTGGCTAAACCGAGATGGGAGTCCCTATCACTGAAATCCTAAGCAGAGTGTAGACATCATTAAGCATGATCGTCAGCTCCCTAAATGGCATATGGAATGTGTTGGTCTCAGGGTACCAACGCTCAACAAAGGCGGAAATGACTACTCGATTGACAGACCGGTATGATGCATGCACTAAGGGGTATAGGCTCGACTCCCACACCAACTTCATAAACTTAGCGTTCTGGACCATAGTTATTAAACCTAGACCGGACTGGTCGGTCGAATCAGTGACCTTGTCCTTCAACCAGTCCAATTTCTTATTTAGATCATTTTTACACATGACCCAGTCAAACCCGTTGAAACCCAGCGGTTTTTTATTGAACCGTCCAACCCGGCTGGTTGGACCATCTTTTCAACCCGGGTTTCTAGAAAAATGACAAAACTAGATACTCCCAAGAGTTGAACTCTAGTTACCAATTTCAAACCCCATTTCCTTACCACTAGACCATGGAATTACATTTTGTTCTATATTTATCACTAAAAGTAATAATTGAAACAAACCTTCATTTTTGTCATACATTTTAATGTTATTCTTTTTGTTTATTTACATTATATTTTTAAAATATTTGATATAAATTTGTTATATTATTTTTTAAACTTATTTTATATTTTATTCTTTTTAATTGACCCTACAGTTTGACCAGTGACCCATCGGTTGAACCACTGACCCAGTGACCGGGCTTCTCAACCGAGTCAATGTCTGGTCTGGGTTTAATAACTATGTTCTAGACATCCTGGTCCTTTACCTGCCACTCATCAAACTTGTCTACGTGGCTAATACATTTCAACAGCTCACGCTCTTGCAAAAGAAAAAAAATGTTAATACAATACACACGTATGGAATAACACAAATAAATAGTCAAATACATAAAATAAACAAATAAATACCCCCTATTGCCAGATTAATGATGCAGCATGCGTGGAATAGCTGTTTAATAGGGTGGGATCATCTAGAGCTTTAGCAACAACGGGGGTCAGTGGCAGTTGCAGCACCGCTGCTTGCTCCATAGCAGGTACGGTCTCACCCATTACCAAGTTTATCACAGAATCCTCGGTAGTGACATGAGACGCCTCTTCACTAACTCGAGAGATGTCCTCAATTCTGCGTCATCGCGTAGATGTGGTTGGTGCCACCCATGAAGGACCGGCCTCTAAATCTGTCATATGCCAAGAATCAAATGATAGAGACATTAAATTAAAAAATTATTAAAAAAATTTGAAGTATAAAAAATGAAAAAACAATTTTATGCCTGTTCAGCCCTGAGATGCTGAACAGGCCTGAAAGTGTTCAACATCACCATTCCAAACATCCCTTGGTATGTTCAGCATGGTGATACCGAACATCTTTAGATATGTTCGGCATCTCGGTGCCGAACATGCCTAAAGATGTTCGACCTAGTTACGCCGAACTTACCGTGAGGAAGAAGAAGAAAAAAAACACTGAACAAAAACCACAAAATTTTAAATCAAACGTTGATTTACTGAAATTTAAAGTAAACAATTGATGTTTACGCTTCT
>JAOXJP010234490.1:0-10156 GCA_025762735.1 Platanus orientalis
AAATCCAAAATAACTCAAGATAAAATTCTAAATATATCCTAATAAGACTAATTAAAATCCAATTATGCTTTGTAAACTGCTCCACACGACTTCTCTTTTCCGCCACACTTATGGGTCCTACCCACATGTCATGTGGGTCCCACCTCAATGAAGATGTCTGCATCAAATTTGATTTCATGAGTGGGTGTTCGAGTAGGACTCGTTTTTTGTTTAATTCAATTGTATCCTTGGTATCAGGGCTGGCTAGTATTTCTCGTGCTTTTTGTCACTTTTCTTTCTTTTTTTCCCTTTTCGGGGTTTTGCTATATATTTTTTTATTAATAAAAAAAAGCACTTGGAAGATAGCTTCACACATATTTGAATTCAACCTTTGAAGACGTAAGCCACCATATATCTAAAGCAATTCGAGAAGATCCAAGGCACTTCCAATTTAGAGAGGGTAAGAGCCCAACATTTTGGACCACCATATTGTGAACAAACAAATGATCTACTGTTTCGTCCTTAAAGCACATAGCACACCGGTTTGTCAGCTACCATCCTCTTATATATATATTTATGGTCCAACATGAGAGCTTTATATAGAAAGATGTTCTACCTAAAGGACATCTTTGAGGGAATAATGGGCACTCAAATAATTTTGGAAGGGAAGGAATGGTCCGAGTGTTAACCAAGGTAGAATAACAATGATTCAATTGAGAATTATTCTTTCTTTTCTAAAGTCCATACCCATCTATCTCTAACTTGGGGATTAGGATCTAACCAGTTAAGTAGCCTTACATATTCCTCCATTTCCCAATCACTTAAATTTCTTCCAACCCTTGGGCTCGACTGATGTAGTAGCATTAGGGTGGCTAGAAATAACTTATCCCATTTAGAAGCCTAAGCCGAAGAAAAAATGAATTTTGAATAAGCCTACTTGATGTCCAGGCCATTAATGCCTTAGTTTTTTGTTATTTTCTATTTTTAGAAGCTTTAATTTGTGATTTTTGATGTAATAAGGCAATTAGAGCCAAGTTAGAAAGGTATAGTAAGTTGGAATTGAATTAGGAGTGTTTTAGGATTTTTTTCAGATTTTTTTGAATTTTTTTTGGACTGACCGTACATTGAGTGATATTTTGGTCCAATTTGGTTCAATTCCATTTTTTTTTTTTTACTATAAATAGGTCGTAAACACCTCTTATATGACAGTTTTGAGAATTTTAATGAATTAACGTTGTTTGAAGCTCTGGTTTGGGCTGGTTATCTCTCCGTACCTCTCAAACAAGGTGAGTTCCTCTTCTTCTCTCATAATCTTTATCTCTCTCGTCTTCCTTCACTTTCTTCTTCATTTTTTCTTTAAATTTTCTGCAGTGAATTTTCTGTTTTCTCTTTAAATCTTCTTCTTCTACCTTCTTTTATAATCTTCTTTAGTCTTACACATCATCTATCACTTCTTCCATCTTCTCCCTCTTGTTCTTCACCATCATTTTACACCTTTTCTTTGTACAAATTTTTTTCCAACAAACATCATTTTTCCAATTACTTTTTCTCATTTTCATAAAAATCTAATTCCTTCTAGGTTTAGTTTCCTAATAACCTAAGACACCCATTTACATCAAAAGCCCTAATTTCTAACCCGAAATTATAGGGTTTCTTGAAATTCCCCTTTCTTGAACCCTGAACTCAAACCCTCTTCTAGCAATACACCCATAACACCTTTTCTTTCAAATTTTATTTAAAAAAACATAAAGTACTATATAAAAAAGGGGAGTGGCTGCATGTTCCCATCTTTTTAGGGATTCAAATTTGAAAACCCAACTTTCTTGAAATGTCAGCCCCTTTTAATCTTTTGCATTTTTTTCTTGATTTCTATTCAATTTTCTTAGATTTCTTGCTTCCCTTTGATAATCCAACCATTCTTGAATGAGTTTATTTGTTTTTTGATTAATTTCTTTAAAGATTTGGTTTCTTGAATACTTTCTTTAAATTTTCAACATTCTTTAATTTCAATAAACATTTCTTTTAGGCTTTTATGGTTAAATAATTCTTGTAGGAATCCTTTCCCCTGGGATCCTACATCATCAACACTCCCGTCCCACAATTGCTATCTTCTTTTTTAGTGGAATACTACTGCTATCATAATATGATACAATAGCACTCTGCTTATTCATCACTACATAATAGATACAACTGAACTCTTTCTTTAGAAGGGACTCACTACACCATCTATCCTTCCATAATTTTGATTTCTTCTCTCGAGCCCTACATAAATTCTATGTTATTGCTGAACTTTTCTTTTCCTCACACCATCTATCCTTCCATAATTTTGATTTCTTCTCTCGAGCCCTACATAAATTCTATGTTATTGCTGAACTTCTCTTTTCCTTTGATTATAGATTTCTAAATTTCAACACCATGGCCCCTTTGCACTCTTTGTATCCCATACTAACTCTTCCCCATACTTTTCCGCTACCACTTTTCTCTATAGGCTTTTCCTGTGAACACCAAACTGTAGAAATATATGTAGAGAGTTGGGGTATATTGGGGAGATACAGTATTTGTACTCATATTGTATAATAATTGCTATATGTTATATCGTACTCAATAATATAAATACAATGATGTGGAGAGAGTATGATAACTCTCACACACACGATTCCACATCTTGGTCTCTGTCTCATTGTTTCTTTCCCTCTTCTCCCTTTTCTTCTTCTCTATTTCTTTGTTGCAGGTCGAATCTAAGATCCAACTCAAACCTCCACAATCATTTACCTAGAATAGCCACATTATGCATCTTTAGATTTCTTATATGTAGCCCCCCTTCCATCATAGGCCCACACACCTTATTCCACTCTATTAAATGATTACTTCTTATTCTCTACTCTCTGAATCCACAGAAAATTAATGAAACACCTTCCCAATTCCTGGGTAATTGATACTGGAATCGTAAACAAAGATTGGAAATAATTGGGCAGACTACCCAACTGGATTTTAATGAGAGTAATTCTTTCTGATTCGAAGGTGGAAGCTCTTCCATGACCAACATCAGATCATATCTCTATTCTTTTAAAATGGGAAGAGGATGTTGATGGATCTGAGGTCATTTAAGTTCAAGAATATGTGGCTGATGCATCCAGTCTAGTGGACTTTGTTTGGGAATTTTGGCCTCAGTATCAAGTGTCTGGGAGGCCAGAGCAGATGTTGAGACTGAAGCTGCTGAAGATGCTAAAGGAAAAATTGAAGCTGTAGAATACAGAAGTATTTGGCTGTATAAAGGATAGAATAATGGTTCTTTTGGAGGAGCTTGACAGGTGGGATAAAATGGAAGAGGAAAGGGGCCTATCAAGGGAAGATTTAATTTCAAGGGACTTGGTGTAAGAAGAGTTCAAAGGGGCTGTTATTATGGAAGAGGTTAAATGGAAGCAAAAAGCCAAAGTTCAATGGCTAAAAGAATGGGACAACAACACAATATTTTTTTCACAGGATGGTTACTAGCAGAAGGAATTTGAAAAATTTGTCAAGATTATATACTGAAGTGATAATGGTGGATGATAAAGAAAGGATCAAAGGTTACATGGTTAGTTTTTATAAGGATATATATTGAAGTGATAATGGTGGATGATATAGAAAGGATCAAAGGTTACACGGTTAGTTTTTATAAGGATATATATTCAGACCATGAAATAAGGAAACCGGGTTTAGATGGTTTAAATTTCAAGTCCTTCGATGAGCAGTAAAGAAATTGGATTGGAAGACTATTTTGGAAGAGGAAGTGAAGAATGTGATTTGGGGTTTTGAAAGTGAGAAGGCCCCAGTCCTTGATGGTTTTTCAATAAATTCTTCAAAGCTTGCTGGGAGGTGTTGAAGGTTGATATTGTGAACACCATAGAAGACTTCTATGTGAATGGATTCTTTAATTCCCAAGATAGAAGGAGCTGATTCGATTAAGGACTTCTAGGCCTATTATTTTGGTGGGCAGTGCTTACTAAATTATTTCTAAGATTTTGGCCGGGAGGAATACGGAGGGTTTGAGTTCAGTTATTTCTGTTAATCAAGGAGCCTTGATTGGAAGTTTCTATAATACATGTTGAGAAGTTTGTGCTTTAGTGTAAGATGGTGTGGTTGGATGAGAAAATGCTATGGTTCGGCTCTATTCTCTATTCCTATCAACAGCACTGTTTTAGGTTTCTTTATGAGCACTTGGGGTTTGAGACATTGCATATTCTTATTGATGCAGCACACAAGCCCATGAACGGCTATTAACCCGCTAGGTTAAGGGCTCAACAGAAGGTAGACGAGGTAGGCTGAATAGTGAAGAGAACAAGGCTTTTAGGAGCAGACTTAATAGGTTCAATGGGTGCTGGTTATAGACAGGACAGGGGCTGATTTAGAAGTAGCAATATTAGATTTAACACATCAGTAAATTAAACTGGTTTAGGAAGTTATCAATCACTAATCTGACTGAAACAGGGTATAACTAGGCAGAATAATCAGAGAATTAACTCTTATAAGTAACACTGTATGCAGACTCTGATCAGAGACATACTCGGGAGATTAAGTCAGTCCAGTAAGGGGGCAGATTTAAAAGATGCAACCCAGAATTCTTAATTCTCAGAACAATAACATGTATAGATGCTTTAGATCAACACTTTCTTCAATAAAATCAATACAGCTCAATAGATTAACATCCTGTAGACAGTCAGGGGATCAAAATCAGCAGTTGCAGCCTTCTCTGATGTTGTTTCTTCATAGGGATCAGGTCAAAGACTCCAAACAACAATATAAGGATGCACTGCAGCTATTGAATGCACTATTCACATGGAGATCTTCTCCAGAAGTTAGAAAACTCAGGGAAACTTCATAATATAGCTGCCACAAGTTGTATAGATGGTGGAGAACTCTGATTTCAGAACAGAATTCCCAGATAGAAAGAGTTCCAAGGTGCCACAGGGTGTAGTATTGCAGGATATATGATTTCTTGAGGAACTTGCTTAGGGAAATCCAGGGAGAAGGAATTGCATGTAAGGAGATTTAATGGAAGGGATTTTTGATTGCTGAAATTAAGGATAAGTGTGGGGGGAAAATGTAGCAGGTTGACAGCAAATATAATTCAAAGATAAATAAGAAGAAGACTTTCCTAAAGTCAAAACTACTAAAAACTTGACTTTCTAAAATCAAAAGGTGCCAAAATCAAGAACTTCTAGAGGATTTCATCCAATACTCTTAGAGGGCTCTATCTTGACTTGTTGACTCTCTAAAATTACTAAATTATCATTGGCAATAATGCCTTATTACACAAATACCCAAGAATGAAAAAAAAATTTAAAATGACCCCCATGCCCTAGACCCTAATAACTTATAAACTACTAATTAAAACAGTAAAAGAACTCTAAAAGACTCCATCATGTGTCTCCATGTGTTCTTCTATGTGCCTTCTTGTGTGTTTTCATGTATGGACCCCACCTTGACTCCATGTCCTCATCACTTATTCCATGCCCTAGGGAACATTTTGAAATTGGTCTCCCAGTTACTTTGTTTGTTGATATAAAAATTGGAAAATGTGTTACATTTTTTTTTTGGTAAAAGGAGAATGTGTTACCTGGTACGAAATTTTGTACCTAAATTGAAATGTCTGATATACAGTTCCTGTTTTGAAGTGTGATTCTTTTAAATATAATAAATATGTTTCATCCTGCCTCACTAACCCTCTGCTATAAAGAATAAACTTTTTTATTTTTTGTGTTCCTCGTAGTGGGGTTTATTTTTCCCAACCTCTTTCCTTTGATGAAACAATATGAATTTCACTCTTGTTGATTGCAGTTGAGCTTATGTGTGCATGGACATATAGCTTATATCACTGTTTTCTTTTTCACCTACGATGAATTTTATCTATATTTAAATTTTATAAATATCTGGATATTTGACCATCTATTTATCTTTTTCATACAATTCAAATTTGCTGTCTCATCTTTATGCAAGTATCAGTGGAATGTGTATAGCAAGGTTCAATGCCAACTTATATATGCACTTCATATTTTATGCATGGGAAGGAAGTCACATTTATCTTTTATTCTAACCTTCTTCATCTTCTTTTTTATTTTTATTTTTATGTCTTTTACATATTTGTATTGCTTGTTTTATTAAATATCATAAGCAAATCCTTTTGTGATATCTCTGTTATAAATGTTCCTGCAGAACCTTGGAAGCCTTTTAATGGATTTTCTTTACTTCTTTGGGTAAGTCTACAGTTGTTGATTCGAGTGTTTTACCATTTATTTCTTATAACATATTATAATGGTCTTCATAACACACTCCCTACCATCTTGCATAATATAAAATATCCATCTGTATCTGTTGATATGGGCCAAGTGTTTCTTTAATGCAAGGGAGCAATACAATATTCAAGGGGAAGTATAAAATTCCCAATTGTCAACTTTTAATTAAATTTTTTTTTTTATCACATATTGGTTTGTATTGGCTGGTATTTTATGATATTGACCTAATTATTGGCTCATATCTTACACTTTATATGATACATTATTGGTAGTCTGTGTTACCAGTAAAATATCAGTATCATGGGAGTGTCATTGTGTATTGCTTTCTATTTTTTCCGATCGTTACTTATTGTAACTTATCACATCATACATCACATATAACAATACAATGCAGGACAAGTGTAATGAACCCTTTCTAAGTTTATTTTCTGTTTATGTACATCCCTGTCAATCAAAGAAGTAATGCAGCCAAACAGCTGTGGCTTCACATTTATAGCTGCCAGCCCACCAACTAGCATCCAGCCATTGTGTGAGCCCAACACATCGTCCAGCCTGTTAATGGTTTTCCTGTGTTGAGAGTGTACAGCTTAAATGGGTCCTCACACTGGTTCTTTTGGTTTCTATTATTGTTTGTTGACTTCATAAACATAATAATTGCTTATAACCAAATTTGCGATATATATAGGAATGTGTTTGATCCACGGCAAATGCGTATCTCAATCCATGGAAGTGGAGTTTATGTAAATAGGGAAAGAGGACATAGGTAATATCTTGTTGCTTTGTTTGCTGGAACATAGTATTACCATCAATCTAGTCTCACAAAATGCTTCCCTTTTGCTATTTCTTGAAGATTCTCCTACTGAATTTTGCAGCATTGATCCAATTCACATTGATGATCCCCTTTTCCCAACAAATAATGTAGGGAGGAACTGTTTTCGCATACATCAATGTATCAAGGTGAGCTTTCAATTCCTCCCGTTGGTTTAATCTCACAATATTTTGATTACTTGATGATCATGATTGGAAAATTTTGTATTAGATTTGACTCATTAGTTTTACTAAATTAGTGAACTAGTCAACTTAGATGAGTCATTGATAAACTTAACAATACACATGATAATGAATTTCTAAGATAGAATCCGTCTTCATGATATCAACAAAAATTCTGATCCTCCTCATCTTCTAGAATCTTTTCGATCATGCCTTTGGAAATTTGATTCTCCTCATACTTGCCATTTATTAGAACTCTGAATAATTTCCCATGGAAGATTAAATTTTGTCCTAACCTCAAGCATTTTTAAGGATTTCTTGGGACTACAACTAAGATGGAATTAGCGGTAAAACCTAGCTCTGATACCAAAACTGATGCAGCCCATAAGCTCTGGTACCAAAGTTGATGCAGAACAGTGGAGAAAATACCAAAATTGATGTAGGATATCCCAAGAGGCTCAATTAATTGTTAAAGTATAAGTGCGGAAGCGAGATCTTCCAAGAATTGAATTTAGCACACTTAAGTACCCATGAAACTAAGCGAAACAGTCAATAGAATATCAGAAATAGAGATTAGAAAAATTTAGAATAAAAAGAAGAAGAAAAGAAAGAAAACTAACCCAAAAGGGTATTTATGTGATTTGACAGGAAGTCCGAAAATTACCAAAATGCGTTTCTGATGCGTCAGAAAAATCCAAAAAATTAGGGAAGTTTCTGACGTGTTTAAGGGTTCTATAGTTAAAATCTCATGATATTTGGATAAGATTTGATAACCAAAATCATAAAATTTCATAAATTTGCAAAGATTCTTTAATGGAGATTTATGAAATTAGAAAGAAATCTTTGAATTTTAAGGGAGAAGAAGGAGAGTAGGGTAGACATAAAGAGAGAAAGATAAGAAAAGATTAAGAGAAAGAAGGAGAAAGATGAGAGATATACCTTGAAGAAGAGAAGGAGGGTGAGAAAGCCTCATGAGTGCACCTTGGTTCTACAACTCATGATGGATTAGAGAGGGGAGCCTAGGAGATGGCTTCACCCTATGTGGAAAGGAGAAAGGACCAGCCCATGGTTGCCTTGGGAGACCGTTCGATAACACACTTTTTGTTTAATCAATCTTTATTGTAAAATAATGGGAGGGGGGTGCCTTTGAATAGGCTTCCAACCTTAAACAATTAGAAACTTCCTAAATTTCCTAAACCTGCTAGCCAAGTCTTCTAAAACATCAAATCTTTTAAAAAACTTTCCTAAAAATTAAAACTACTCAATGGTGTGGGAACTAGGGGCTGTCAACCAACACATTATTGGGCCCCACTCTTTGACCTATTGACCCAAAACACTATTCACATCATTCACTAATACCCCTTTTGTAATTTTGTCGTAACTTTCTTAAATCACCTCGGATTTGCGCAATCTTGGTCTCGTTAGAAAGGTAACTAAACAACCTATCTAATGACACCAAAATCAAGCCAAAATGGCAAGTTTTTACCTTTGAAAACTTGGGCTAAAGGTAAGTGACATGATTACTCTAAAAAAAAGCCCAACAAACCTTGGCACTCTTGGCCTTATTACATTAAAAAGAATTCTTAAAACAGAAAATAAAATCTACACTACTAGACATATCCATGGAGGACTATCCATGGTCTTCCAATTTCTTCCTCTTGATTGCATATGCTCCAGCATCACTTAATATGTGTGAGCTTCTATTCATCTCTTTACTGTTAGCCGTTTAATTTACATGAAATGAACAGCTAGTCACATATTGATTTGTCCAAAAAAAGTAAGGAAAGAACAATACTTTCTCTATCATATGTGCTTGTTTTTTTTTTAAACATTCTATATTTCCCCATTTTCAAACATTGCATGTTGCAGGCATTTGCAGATGCTTATTCTGTTCTGGAGAACGAGCTTACATGCCTCCCTAGTAATGGTGATTCAAGTACAAGGCCATCATATAGATTACTTCCAAAAATTATCCACATGTAGGAAGTTTTGATTGCCAAAAGAGATGAGGTCTGGTTAGTACAGAGCCACCTTATTTTCTCATACACCAAATTGATACTGCATTTGACCTTTGTATGTTCTAGCTATAACATTCATGGTTAAAAATATAAGTTGTCTGGTAAGTCCATTGCATGGTTAGCTCAAATTTATGTGACTTGCATGGGAATAAGCCCCAGCACTATGGTAGAAATATTATCGTGATCTTTCAACTAAAGGAAAAGAAAAATGATTTTGGTGTTTTGGTCAGGGCAGTGTTTATATATATATTGTCTTCTTTTTAGGGGTTGAGCAGGTTGGGTATGGTGGGAGTCCTACCAGAAACTTTAATAAAATCATAAAATCGGTTTACTTCCTCTGTATGCATGCAATTAATGTTTGAAGTTCTAATTGCAGACGAGCTATGGGAAGAGTTGCTCCAGCAAGTGTCTGGTCTGCCACCTTAGCAAATTATTTACCCAATGTGACCCTGCTAAGTTTTGGCATTGACAAATGGAGATGTAAGTGAATAATCCTAATCTTTATGGAGCACTTACATTTCCTGTTATTCATCACCTTTACTAATTTTGAGAGTTTAGTCTTATATATATCTTAACATGAATAGATGGTTCAAGGACTTGCATGAAGTATGAATAGTTTTTTCAACAGTAGTATAATTAAGGGGTCCAATAGAGTCACATTATACGCATGAAGTATGAATCATTTTTTCAAGAGTAGTATAGTTAATGGGTCCAATAGAAAGAATTGAGCTCGGATTATGTGCAAATGAATTTTGTGAGAACTGTGCAAACAGCACCAGAGGGGCCGACACATCAGTACCGAAAAGTGATTCACTTTTTTGGGGGGCACTTATCACTTTTCGGCGCTGATGTGTCCGCACCCTGGTGCCGTTTGCACAGTTCTCAATTCATTTT
>JAOXJP010234491.1:0-10156 GCA_025762735.1 Platanus orientalis
GTGATCCCCTCCTTCCTTTTCTCTTCTTGATTGTGGTTGAGGCTTTTGGGACCCTTCTAACTAAAGTTTTTCTGGGTGGCATCCTTGATGGGTTGGAAGTCAAGCCAAATGGGATTAAGGTCTCTCACCTCCAATTTGCAGATGACACTTTAATTATGTGTAAACCCTCGGAAGAACAATTAATATATTTAAGATGTGTTGTCAGATGCTTTGAAGCTGTGTCAAGCCTTAAAAATTAACCTTCATAAGAGCAGGATCTTCAGTATTGGTTAGGTGGACAACTTTGGCAGGTTGGCGAAATGTCTTGGTTGCTCAATGGGATCATTGCCCTCCACTTACTTGGGTCTTCCTTTAGAAGCTTCTCACAAAAGTATTACTCCTTGGAATCTCGTTATAAACTGAATCCAGAAAAGATTGGCAGGGTGGAAGGGTAGCCATCTTTCAAAAGGGGGGAAACTTGTCTTAATCAAATCTGTGTTGGCAAACCTTTCCACTTATTTCTTATCCCTTTTAGAAATTCCTGCTTCAGTGAAGAGAATAGAGCATCTTCGAAGAGGCTTCCTTTGGGGAAAAAGTAAGGAAGGAAATGGCTTGCATCTAGTGAGTTGGAATGAAGTGTGCAAACCCAAGCATCAAGGTAAATTGGGTATAAATAAAATCAAGGTGACAGATAGATCTCTCCTATTCAAATGGCTTTGGAGATTTGGGCATGATAGAGAAAGCTTATGGCGCCAAATTATTTCTAATAGATATGGGATGGTAACTGATTGGGAGGCTGAGACCTCTGCTCGCCCATATGGGTGGTTGTTGGAGGGCCATAATGAAGATTGCCAAGGAATTTAAGAGGCATGGAATTTGAAATTGGCTTGGGCTCCAGGGTTTGTTTTTGAAGGATCACTGGTGCTTAGATAGACCGCTTTTGTTGGAGTCACCTTTGTTGTTTAACTTGGTGAACAATAGGGATGCAGAAGTGGTAAATTGTTGGGTTCCTTCAGTGGAAGGGGGGTGCTTGGAATATAGGACTTAGAAGAAGTTTGAATGACTGGGAAATTGATGTGATGACTGATCTAATTGGGCTTCTGGGTAATGTCCATCTGCGACCTGATATGGAAGATTCCATGCGCTGGATTTGCTCTTATGACGGGAAGTTTTTAGTGAGATCTTTTAAGGAGGCTTAATGGCCAAGGGGGGATCCAAATCCTCTTTGGTGAAAGGTTTGGAAGTTGTATACTCCTGCTAAAGTCTCGTTTTTTGTTTGGACATGCCTCAAGGGCAGCCTCCCAACCCCTATTGTTCTCCAACACCGCGGTTTAATTATCCCAAATGCTTGTCCTTTGTGCCTTCAAGATGAGGAAACTGCAGATCATATTTTCATCCATTGTACTTTTGCTTTGGAGGTTTGGAACTTGTTTTTGGGGGAGATTGGGTTTTCATGGGTCCCTCCTCAAGGTATGAAGTCTTTTTTTCTTTGTCGGAGTATCACGAAGTCTTCTAGGAAATTTAAGATTTTGTGGAGCTTGGTGTGTCCAGCTGTTTGTTGGGCGATTTGGTTGGAATGCAATCAAAGAGTTTTTGAGGGATTTAGTAAGTCGGCCTACATCATCTACTCTTTGGCAGAGGATATGGCTTGCTTTTGGGGTTTGCGTTGTAGCCATCTTGGGGACTACTCTCTGGCTAGCACCAAACAGGGATGGTGTAGAACTATATTATGTAATTAGGTGCTAGCCTGTTTTTTGTTGTATCTTTTTGAATTCGTCATCCCTTTTCTTAATGAAAATTTCTTTCATAAAAATATATATATATATATATATATATATATATTTAGAACTTCTAATTACATATTAATTTAATAAAATTAGGAAAAAAAACGAAACAAAAAACTAGCCCTAGACATTGTTTTGCTTCTTGAATCTACCTCTCTTGTGGGGAGGCACGTACATAAGTCTCTTGACGATGTCTGCATCATTCTGTTGGGGTGGGGAGAAATTCCCCATTGAATTTGAAACTGGCCACCATCTGTCACAACGGATTGTTGATGACCTTTATGGAGCCCGCAGTAACAGTGGTAGGAGGACCTAGAATAAATGACTCCTTGCATGAACCTGACTTCTTGGATCTCCTCCTTGTTCTGTTCCTAGGCTTTGTTTGGACTTACAGGCTTGGCATTAGTTGGTGAAGGTATTGTTACATTCTCCTGCCTCTTGGAATATGGCTTTCGATCTAGAATTTGAGGTTCTTTGAGGACTGGAAGAGGAAAAATACTGACTAATGGTGGGGGAAAAAATCAGCAACTCTATCTTGTTTTGCTCCCCTCTCTGTCTTGATCTTTTCCCGCTTATTCTTTTACTCTTCACACAATTTCCAGCAAGCATAGCATGCAGCAAGTAGAGACTCTTGCAATTGTTTTTCTATTACTTTTAGTCTCTATTGAAGCTTGTCTTTTTGCTTTTGGAAAGTCGGGTATTCCCGATCATCAAGATGACAATATTTGGCCTTGATTGATAAAATAGATGAAACTCTTATCAAAATTTGAGCAAATGTCGTCTTCTAATTTTCCTTCAATTCTGCTTCATACCATTCCCAAGATGTGGGTCAAAAACATGCCATGGATCATAACTGGATAGAAGTGGTTGGAAAATCCCAAGATCTGATACCAAATTGATGTAGAATGGTGGCTTAAAGAATATGTGGAAACTTGTATCAATTTAAGGAATCAAGGACTTGTCTTAAACACCTCATACAATAGCAAATTTTAGGGAAAACCTTAGAACAGAAAGGAGGAATTGAAATAGAAGAAATTAGGAAGAATGGAGAACAAAAACAAGAAGAAATTAGTGGAAAAGTCTAGAAGGGCAATTTTGAAAAATTTAGCCAGACCCATGAAACTACCAAAATACCTACTGATGTGTCAGAATTTTCTGAAAATTTGCAGGGAGTTCAATGATCCTTAGATAGGCTCCCATACAAAAATTCATTTAAGTATGAGATGTCTAGGTATATCTAATTTATAAAAATCAGACCTGCTGAGTTTCTTTAATGGTGGATACCTAAACCAATGGGGTTTCTTGGATATAGAACTTGATCAAAACCAAGGGGAATCAAAAGGAGTTTATGGAATATTAGGAAGGGATGTGATGGGGGATAAAACCCTAAAAAAGGAAATCACAAGAAAGGGGATTCCTAGGGTTCTTAAGAGAAGTAAAGGAAGATGATGGATATTTGAAGGAGAATAGTGATATGATGATGGGATTAGCAAGAAGGTTGTGGGTTCAAGATAATCAAGAAAGATTGAATCTTGAAAAGGTTCTTGGTGGTTATTTAATTAAAGAATCAATAACAATATATATTATTAAAGAAAACATGAATTACAAGAAGAAAGGAGGAGAGGAAGTTGGGGAGCCCCTTGTACTACCCAAGGAAGAAATACTTGCCCACATGTGGGACTCAAAACACACCAATCTTTATTTAATATCCAAATCTGATTACAATCTAATAACCATTCTTATATAGACTTTGTTTAATGGAGGAAAAAAAATTATTGCTGCACAACTACCAAAAAAGAAATACAAGGGGATGAGAAATCCCAGAGAAAAAGGGAACAAAAGAACCCCTTACACAGGCACTTAGCCTTGAGAACAACCCCTACACCTAGGCGGCCTTAATGGAACTGGAGTAATGAGGTCTTCATTGGGGAGATCCTCATATCCTTTACATCTTGCACAGAAGATAACCAAATCTTTGGCCCACCTATACACTTGATCAGCCGGATCCGCTTGGCTTCTAAAGATCCAATTGTTTCTCTCCCACCAACCTGCCTAGCAGATCACAGTCAGAACTAGCTTCCAAATTCTCTTCCCAATGGTACTAAAAGTTGACATCCTCTAGGTTTGAAGAAAGTCCATCAGACATGACAACTGTAAAAGTGACGCCAAAATCCCTAGCCCTGCACCAGATTTCCCAAGCAAAGGGATAGTGGATGAGAATATGTGATGTCAACTCCACATCTCGATAGCGAAAAAGGCAGACATTGGGCAAGTAAAGGCCTTTTTTTCCTTAACATGTCCATTGTAGAGATCTTATCCAAAACTACTGTCCATAAAAAGAATTGAACCTTTAGGGGAACCGTTTTGTACCACACAATCCTCTAAGGACTTGGCTCCTCCCACCCATTTGCCACATGATCATAGCATAACCTCATTGTGAAATGGCCCCCCTTTTCTTTTTGCCACACCCTACATTCGTCATGCCCAAAGCTAATCCCGTACCCATGCAACCGAGATAAAAGTTGAGCCACCCTTGGGATCTCCCAATCAAACGCTTTATATAGACTTGGTCTATTATACTCCCAAACCAATTAGGACTCCTACTTTTAATATTGCATTTAAGACCCTAAACTTATCTCTTATTACAAAAACTTTTATTTATAACTCCTAATTACCCTTTCCAGGGTCTTTAGGACCTAGTTACTTATTAACTCAAGAAAATTAGAAAAAATAAACACAAAACTAGCCCTAAAGTAAAATAACCTTAAAATAATTGATACCTTCTAGAAACAACAAACAACTCTAAGCAACTTGAGCTAAGATTTCCAAGACATCGTTCTGCCTCTTGAATCTAGCCCTCTTGTGGGGAGGCACGTACATAAGTCTCTTGACGATGTCCGCATCACACTGAAATTCCTTCACCTAAGATAGCATGTGAGGGTGACTCAAGGGACTTCACACTACCCATGGCCAAATGCTCCTATGTGGAGTTTTCCTCTCAATTTATAGCATTCCACAATTTCAAGATAGCCATCAAAATTTATGCACATGAGAAATCGGTCTCTCAATCAAGAGGGAATGAAGATCAATCCCAAGGCTGTAGAGAATTAGAGGAAGCTTAAATTTATGCACTCGTGTATGCTAGTTGCATGGCGACTTTAAGCATCATCTTTCCAAACCTCACCATGCCACAACATCATGATGGTGATTTCCCGCTTGGGGAATGGACATTATAGGGCCCTTCGGGCACCCGTTCTTAGGACATTTCTACATCTTGCAACTACCGATTATTTCTCCAAATGTGGGTGGTCACACAGGTTGTGTCTTTGAAGGAAATCAAGTGTGCCAACATTGTGCGATTCATTTGTGTCCACATTATATGAAGGTGTTGAATTCCTGAAAGATCATCATGGTTAGCCTTCTAAAAGTACAATGATGAGACTTGTCAAATCATGGTATCAAGTTGGAGCATTCAACACGATATTGCCCACATGAAAATGGTTTGGTTGAGGCCTTTGGCAAAACTCTTTGCAAAATTTTCAAAGTCGAAGGGACTTGTTTGTATTATTGTTTGGGATGTCATAGGCTTATTGATGTAGGATACCCAAGAAATAGGTTCGTACAATGGAAGAATGATGGGAATTCAAAAATTAATGAAAAGAAATCAAGAATTCAAATTAAAAAATTGTAAGAAATTAATTCTTGAATAAAAGAATATAGAAGATTCAATTAAGGCAATTCAACCATTCAAGATTTTCAATTAAAGAATATGAAGAATTAAATTCTTGAATCAAGAAAAGGTTATGGAATTATGGGTTCTTGGTTTTCTTGGAGAAAGAAGATGAAAAAGAAAATGAATATATGCTATTTTTAGATTTTAAAATCAAGAATCCAATCAAGATTTGAATCAAGATTGTTTCTTTATGAATCTTGATAATCTTTAACTCAAGAAAATAGTAACGAAGCAAGCAAGATTGAGATTCGACAAAAAAAAAAAAAAAAAAACAATCAAGAGTCAAGAAAGGGCCAAGAAAGAGAGAGAAAGAGAATGATGTGTGAGAGGAGGAGAGAGAAGGTAGGCTTAATTTAAGCCGTAAGAGAGGAGAGAGAAAGAGAGAGGATTCACCTTAATTGTGAATGATGGGGAGATGATAGGAGCTCCACTTGTGGGCAGCTACCAAACAATTCCAACTCAATTTTTTTATTCTTCAAAGTCTCGAAAAATTACATCCATCGTGTACTTTATAAGACTCATAAATCCTAATCAAATTAGGATTCCCAAAGTGCCCCTACTAGAGTGCTGTATGACCAGCCCTCTTTTATTACAAATAAAAGTTTGAAAAAAGATACTTCAACTCCCTAAATTACAACTAACCCCCTCATGGCTTGATGACTTGTTACATAAAGACCCTTCCCTACTAAAGCTTCAATAAAACACTCTTAAAAGAAATAAAATAAAGCCTAAGTAAGTGGACAACAAGTTTTCTTCTTTATGTTCTTTTTGGGCTCAGCTTTGGGCCTCCAAAGGGGATAAGTCCTCTATAGCCAATGCAATGCTGCTGCTGCTTACTCCCCCCCTCTAAAAGAACTCAACCCCGTTGAGTTCAAGGGTGGACCAAGAATCCCGTCTCTTTCATGTGATACATGTTGCGGTAGGAAGGAACCAACGGTCTTCTTCAGCTTCAAAGAGGTGATTTCTTAACTTGGCACCATCTTCATCATGCGATTGCTGTGTCTGAGTGAATAGGTGTTTTGAAACCCATATTGTTGTACCTTATTATCATAGAGCCAAGGTCGTCTAAGAAGTATATGGCATACTTTAATAGGAAGGACATTACATAGAAGTCGGTCACGAAATTCTCTAATATAATAAGTAAGCATAAACCTATCTTTGACTTGGAGGTTAGTGTTTACCCATTCCACCTTATATGGAGTTGGATGTGGCTCTGTCTTCAAACCGAGTTTCTTACAGGCTTCTTCGGAAATCATGTTGGTGCAACTCCCGTCATCGATCACCATAGAGCACAACTATCCATTGCACCTAACACATGTATGAAAGATGTTTTGATGCCAGTTTTCATCTGTCTACTCTGCTCTAGTAGTCAAGACTGGGCGGAGAACATACATTGGCAGTAATCATCCTCAAGTTGCTCATCTGGTTCATAAATCTTCTCCACAAGGCCATCATCATGCATGGGCTCTTTGCTAGAAAGGCCCGTGATGCGCTGAGGACACTGTGCATAAAGATGACCGTAGCTGCCACGATGATAACATGAAGCTCTACCTTTCTATGCGGAACTGTCAGGATTACAAACCCTAGGAGGTGATGTTGTCTTGGCTGGTCTAAATGTTGTTGTAGTAACACCACTCAGTTGTGGTTTACTAACGGTCTTGCCAATTGGAAATCTAGAAGTTTGACTCACAACTTGTGGGAGCAAATTTTAAATCTAAGTTGGTATGGGAGCCAATGATTGATAGGATTGCCGTGCGTTTAAACTCTTGGAAAGCGTTTGTGTTATCGAAGGGAGGTAACTGACCCTCTTAAAATCTACCTTGTCCATTAATCCCTAACTATTATCTTTCCTTGTTCATCATCCTGGCATTGGTGGCTGCTATCGGAATTGAGACTAAATTCCGGAATTTCTTGTGGAATGATACGGATGAAAAGCACCACTACCATCTTGTTGATTGGAAGTTTATTTGTAAGCCAGTTAGTTGTGGGGGTCTAGGGGTGAGGTCGATAATAGGACTCTTCTTGCAAGATGGTTGTGGAGATTTAGGGTTGAGAGAGAGAGAGCTTATGGTGGCAGGTTGTGGTGGTTAGGTTTGGTATGAAGTCGGATTGGGAATGTAAAGAGGTGCGGGTTTGACATGGGTGTGAAATTTGGAAATCCATTCAAAGGATGCAAATTGTCTTATAGAAGTTTCCACTTTAAGCTTGGGTAGGGGACTGATATTATTTTTTGGGAGGTAGATGGGTGGGGGTGACCCCTCTTAGGGAGTCTTTTACGACCCTGTATTCTCTCGCAGTTAATTCTAAGGTGTCGGTGGCAAATTCTTTTGATATTTCACGTAACATCCGGGTGCGTAGGCTTTGTAGGAATTTGAATGATTGGGAGATGGGTGAGTTGTGTAGATTGTTAGGTCATCTTGATGGGATGAAACGGATCTTACTTGGAGGGATGATTGAGAATGAACTGTCTCAAAGAAAGACAGATTTACTTCTAAATCTTTCTATCTGGAATTGATTGGTAATAGATTCAATCCTTTTCCCTATAATGACATTTGGATTATGGGTAAATATGCGAAGCAATTGAGCGATAGCTCTTCGATCTCTATATTCTTGCAATAGCGAAGAATTGAAGAACGTATTTTGGATAAAATTCTCATCCTTGATCATTTGAAAAGTGGAGGGTGATATTTGGCTAATAGATGTGTGCTTTGTTCAAAGGAAGAGAAATCAGTAGATCACATTTTTATCCATTGCGTCTTTGCTAGTACGGTTTGGGGTTTTTCCCTCTCTCATCTCTGCATCTCTTGGTTCTTGCCTTCCCATTTAGATGAGTTGATCTCCTGTTGGTGGATCAATGATTTAGAGCTTTTACCCTCAATCATTTGGTTGGCTCTCCCGGGGGCTATTTGGAAGGAAAGGAGTTTTAGGATCTTCAAGGACAAGATGTGAAGTATTGAGGAGATCTGTCTTTACATTTATTGGATTTCTATTAGGGCCAAATTTGTGGAAGATGAGTGGTTTCTCCTGTGGTGTGAGGAGATATAGTAGGTACTCTTTGTTTTGTTGCCCTCACTTCCTTGGTGATGGTTTTTTTCTCTTGCTTTGTTTGTTTCTCTTTGTTTTGATCAATAAAGTCTGCTCGTTTATCTCTCTCTCAAACCCCCCCCCCCCTCAGAGAGCTCTCAAGAAAAGCTCGTCTAGATTGAACTCCCTTTAAGCTCTCCTCCACCTAATAGGCAATATGGACAACATCATCTAATGTCAGCAATCTTGCAGAACACAATCTAGCTGAAATCTGCGGATGTAAACCTCTCGTACATCGTCACCATAATGTCATAATCCCACCTGGTTGGCTTATGTCGCCAAGCGATAGAAGTGTGCAGTGTAAGTCTCAACAAACATAGGATCTTGTTATAAATAGGATCCTCTATTTATATCTTGGAGGTTCAAACCGATGCTTCAAGGTTGCTTTTAAGTCCTCCCAATTTCTAAAAATACTCAGATGTTGATGTTCTTCTTTCTAATTTTCTCACCACAATCTTATTGTATCTTTCAACTTAGCCTCGACAAACTATAGACATTTGCTCTCTAGTATGCCATGCCAAGTGAAGAAGGCCTCAATACTATGCAACTAGTTGAGGAACACATTTCTATCCTGTTCGGCATAAAAGTTTGGCACCTTTAATCGTACATGGTGATCAAGATCCTACTAGATAGAACTATGAAGATACTCAGTTCTATCTGCAAAGTTTCATCTCGGCGGATCAACTCAATCCAAGTACTCTCCTTTAGGATGCACCACTTCATGTTGGAATTGGTGGGAAGCTTCACCAATAGGTACATTACTAAGCTGCTGTGGAGGAGGGCCTGCATTAGAAGCTTCCTTTGCCAGAATGGGGGACTTACGGGCTTTTCCTTGTGTAGGAATATTCGTTGTAAGGACAACCAATTTTGCATGTTCTTCATCTCTTGTTGCATTACCATCCATCGCGGATGTCAACCTAGATTCCAAGTGGCTCAGTTCTCTCTTGGTGCTATTAATCTCTGAAACATACTCATCTACCCTTGCAAAAAGGGAAGTGTTTGTCACCCTTGTGCCTATGGAGTTCAATCTGACTTGTTCAAAAAATTTAAGGCTTGCTTGAAAAAGTTTAGGGCTATGGAAACCCTTTCCAAAAGACCCCAAACGGATTTAGGGTAGCCCTAAATGAATGGAAAGTTGCCCTTGTACAAATCTAAGCCCTTTGAGAAAACCCTAAACTTTTAGGGCTCTCAAAATTTATAAAATTCGAGATGGTAACACAAGTTTGGGATTCCTTAATATTCTAGGTTTAGCTCTGATACCAAATTTGATGTAGGATACCCAAGAAATAGGTTCTTACAATGGAGGAATGATGGGAATTCAAGAATTAATAAAAATAAATCCAGAATTCAAATAAAAGATTTTAAGAAATCAATTCTTGAATAAAAGAATAAAGAAGATTCAATTAAGGCTCCATCTGATTGTCCAGATTTGAGTGGATTAGAAAAGGAATTTGAGAATCCAAAAGGTACAAAGGAATAGAAAGGATTAGAAAAGGAAGTGAAAGCAATACAAAAATCCCATTTGTTATTTGATTGCCAAGAAATAGAAAACAATTTTTTTGGAATCCATAAGAGA
>JAOXJP010234492.1:0-10156 GCA_025762735.1 Platanus orientalis
ATATATATATACACACACACACACACACACACACACATCATGATTACAAATCCTGAACCAATATGTTTTGATCTGGTGCAAGGGAGAAAATGTTCTACTTTCAAATTGTCTACTCCCCCATGATCCTAGACTCAAAGGCTACATTTGATGCTTTAAAAAAAACCGGTTTTAACCCTATACATCCCTACCTTTGCATTTGGGAGCATGGGGGAGTAAACAATTTGGAAGTAGAGCATTTACTCTGAATCAAGTTATTTCTTATATTTTTTATATGATCTCCTCTCAACTGCCTGTGAATGTGTTGGGTACATTGGTGAGTATGGTATATCATATGTCCAATCAATCATGTTGAAATATTTTTAAATAAACAAGGACTGAAAAATGCCCTGTTTTCCGAAATGGAAAACAGAGCTTCTGCAGCCCTTGGCTAGATCACTTGCAGTAACCCATTTTTGTGAATTCATTAGGGCCTTGTCTGTTATAAGGTAAACCATGGAAAAATGAGGGAAAGTGTACTTTAAACCCACCTTCATGTTGTCTGATGCATAGAGATACCAAATGGAAAAACTTGGTAAAGCTACTAAGTGTGTTAAACTTTTCCCATGTTTTACCATTTCTTCATATGAGCAAATATATGAATCCAAGATGAAAAAGATGAAAAAGATGAAAAAAATAAGTTAAAACTGAAAAACAGGAGGTCAAACTGATCTAGACTTAAGTTGACCAATCCATCACATAAACTGGACCAATTTGAGAGAGTTCTGATGGTTCCTTGCATAGACAGAGAACACTTGGACCGATCCATGGAGTCCCTGATGGTTCTCTGCACAGACAACGAACACCTAGACCGATCCGAGTGTTAGTGGACCAATCTATGAGCCCGGACAAATCTAAGTTGGACTAATCCAAGATCATCCAGACCAATCCGACACAACAAATATAGGAAAAAAATTATAAAAAATTCGAGATTGTTATTTTTAGGCCATTGGGGGGTGAAGATTCCATCATCTAAAAAAAAAAAAAAAAATACCCCAAACCCTAATTAGGGTTTAAAGAGGTTAAGAAACATTAAGGGAGATTTAGAAAAAAGGTTGGTGTCCAGTCTATCCAAACTAAGTTGCATCTCCATTGTTAGAGGTTGAAGAAATCCCAACAAAAATTTTTCAACTAGTAAACCACTAAAGAAGAGGGTTCTTCACCACATGCTTGTGTTATTCTCTGGTAATTCAAAGAGTACATGTGGATTAAGATTTTCCAACCCGAAAAATCAATACAAAAGTTTCAAGAGATAGAACTACAAAGAGACAACATTTATTGTTTAAATTTTCTAGAGTAAAGTTTGAATCTAATAGTAATATATGCCTAGTTTAGGGGGCATCTGACCTGTGAAAGCATTCCTCACATTCTATATATTTAGAGGAATTGACTACTGAACACCATAGTAAAAATCTGCCTAATTTAGAGGCAAACCAATCTGAAAGGATATGAAATTATAGAAACATCTTTCTACTAAGAGACATATAATCTAGAGAATCTTCTCTAGTAATTCAAATTTATATATGCTGAAATAAGAATTTTAGTCCAAATCATTGGAGGTATTGTGAGTGTTTGTCGGAGTCACCATACATGTTAGCTTACAACGAGAAGATTCTCATGGGATTGTAAACAAGAGATCGGTTTTTATTGAGTTTGTTTGTAATAAATTGTAGATTTTATTAATAAAGATTATAAAGTAGTGAGAAGCTTTTGACAGTGGACATACGCCTGATATACCAAACCACTTTAAATCCTTTGTCTCCTATGATGTGTTTTGTGCATTGTGTTTCTGCATGTTATTATTATAGACTTAGTGTGCACAATTGTTCTAATATTTAATTAATCCAATTGGAACTAAATCAGCACATTCTATTGATTGTTGAACTAAAATAATAAGTTCAACACTTTCCTACCATTTAATTAACATATAAAATTTAGGGTACGTGTAATTAGAAGACAGTCAACTCCAAGGGTAAAACAAAAAATTAGTAATAATCCTATTCACCTACTTATAGGATTAATTTAAAGTATGACTTAGGAATTTCAAGAGAGAGATGAGGTGAGAGGAATTTTAAGTGATAGAGGCAAGAAGTAGATTAAGGTATGAGTTTCGGTATATATTTTCTGTTGCTGAATTAGAATCTAATCCAACAATGTAAGATAAACTGGCCTTTTGACATATTTATTCTTTCAAGCCGAGCATGCTGGGCTTCGGTCTATAATATAGTCTACTAAAGCTCAGCCTGAATATAATTTTGGGCTTAAAACATGGGCCCAAGCTTCGCCAGCCAGTGGTTTAGCTTGCTCAGTCCACCCCATTCTTCAGGCCAGACAAATTCGGCATTGGCCAATCCAGCCCAATTGACAACCCTAATTTGTAGGCCTTTATACTTACATTTTCATAGTTTCCTTGGATTTCATCGTTTCAGATAATTTGTCATGATTTCTTTCTTTCTTGATTCATGGTTCCAAATAAATAAATACCAATATTGGAGACCTATCCAACTGAAAGTGTGAAGAAAGAAATCCACAGTTTTGTCGAAAAAATCTAAAATTTTCAAAGAAAATCTTAAAATTTTCGAGATCATTTGTTTGCCACTTGATCTTTTTTTTTTTTTTTGGTATGGCCACTTGGGCCTACATCATGTTGACAACTGCACAAAGTGGGACCAGAGTAAACCAATTTGACACCACAGTCCCTAAAGATTCAATCTTGGGTCTTCCATAAGGAAGACAGCCACCAAAGCAAGGGGACATTGGTGATAAGTTATTGTCTTAGATGATCAGAAAATAATCTACAACACCCAAATTTGTGTCCCCACTACTCAGAGGGATTTTTTTTTTTTTTGGAGAATGATTGTCTGTGTTGAGACAGACCTCTATAAGCGTGCATTGATTGACACATAATGGGTTTTTGAATTAAGTGTCGTTTTTTTTTACTACATACTTTTTCATCTGTACATTTTTTTAAACGTTTTGTAACCCCCAAACACAATACATATCAGCTCATCATTCACCACACATACTAAACTTTTTCATCACATAACATTTTCTTTTCTTTCTTTTTTTCCCCTAATTTAGTGCCTATACACCCCATTTTTATGAATACCTATTTTTTCATTTAAAAACTATTTTTACAGTTTTAATCCTATACACCCAACCGGCCCACCCATTTACCAGATCCTTTCCCTAGATGATCTCCTCTCAAAACCCCACGAATGCGCCAAGTAAGCTAGTTAGAACAGTAGATCGTACATCCGGTCATTAAAATGGTCACCGGGAACCCCAAGATGTCCTCACATCAATTTCTTTCCCAAGACCTAGCTAAAAAAAATTCGTTAAAATGGTAAGTACTGTGTAACGCCACCGCTAAAACGCCATAATTCTGATTGTTAAATCTCTGCCCTTCCTTCCTTATCACCCTCCCATCCCCTCATCTCTCTCTCTGCTTTAATGGTGAAGTCGGCGTCATCAACCAATCTCTGAACCCTCTCAGAGACCTTAAAACCGTAGCTTTATATAACTACTTGTTGGTATATATCGAGAGGAATACAACTACTTGTTGCTGCTGCTTCTTTCAGAGTTTTAATGGTGGATTTGAAGACCCTTCTGTTTCAGTTCTTTTCCTTTTAAAGCGTTGCAACCCTTCTGTTCTGATTCTTGGTAATTTCTTCTTATGCTCCAATAGTCTACCTTATCCCTGTTAAATGAATAAGAATTTCTTTTTATTTCTTTGGTTTTCTTGTTTTGTAACAATTGAACCCTTTTGATTGAATCAATTAAGTTTAGAAAGGTGGGTTGTGTATTTAACTCTTTCTAAATCCCCTCTTTGATTAAAATTACTTAATTGGTTCTTCTCAAAAACTTTAGCTTTTTGCTTGTAACATTCTCTTGCTATCGAAGTTAAGCATAATTACATCATAGTATAACATATGCTAATAAAATTCAAGTATAAATCAGTACTTCTCGATGAGAGGCAGCTCTATCTATGTTTAAGCCCAGTAGATTAAGTATTTATACTAGACGACATTGCAAGATGTGTTCTGCAGTACTCCACATGCATTATTGGTATTGGTACAAGGTAGCTAACAGTTTCACACACCTTTTAAACTAAGATATCCGACAAACATGCGCTATACTAGCAGATATAGCTTGAACAGAACGGAATGCTGGAACATGATTTGTGTAGCCGACATCCCAAATAGTTGGGATAAGACTGTTTGTTGATGTTGTTATTGTTGTTGTTGTTGTTGTTAAGTTTTAATACAACTTGAGATTTAATGTAGAGGGATTTAGAATGTTCAGAATATTGGATGGTACAAGTCATATTAAGCATCATTTCGTCCTTGGATATGCTAAAGTCTTCATCATTCGTGAATGTGTCTCTCTCTGGTCTGTTGCAGAGTCATTGGAGATATCTAGAAGAAAAGTAGAGTAGAATATAGTGGAAAATGGCTTTTGAAAGGCACATATTCAACCTTTCGGGACCTTCACACCTCACCACTGTTGATTGGTAAGACATTTAACCTGCAGGTCCATAATCCCTTCCATATGGATGAAATCTAAGGTATGTGTTGGATGGAGAATGATCGACTGTGTAGGTGTGTTAAAGATTGACACATGATGTGTTTTTGAATTTGGCGTCTCTTTTTGGACACCTACTATTTTTACTGTACACTTTTTATGACGTTTTTTTAACCCAACACACTACATTTGAGCTTGTAGTTCATCACAGAAAGTCATGTACACTTTTTCATCACATAACATTTGCTTCCATGTTGAATAAACTGCACCGACTGCTAACAAGTAGTAACGTATCAACAAGGAGCAAATGTTCTGCTCCTAAATTTGTTTATCCCCCATGTCCCCACACACAAAGGGTGTGTCTGTAGGGTTAAAACCATAAAAATGGTTTCAAATGAAAAAGTAGGTATTGAAAAACTTGTTGAAATTTGGTGTGCCCCTAACGTCCCCCTACATTTAGGGGGGGTGGGGAGACGACACATCACGTCAAGAAGTGGCACTTTAAAGGAGCCCCCTAAAAGTTCCCTTAATGCCGCCCCCCCCCCCCCCAACCCCCACATGTGGGAGGGATACATCAAGTCAAGAAGTGATTTATACATGCCTAGGATTTGGTGATACCACTAAAGTCAACTAAGGTGAGACTGACATTAAGAGCCAAAAATCAGCGCTGAAAAGGTGACTTACACTTTTTTGGGGATGCTTTTGACTTTCATCGGCCCTTGATGCCGGTCTTACCTTATGGGTTGACCTCAGGTGGTCTAGCAAATCCTCAAACCCCCCAAAAAGTGTTAATCACTATTTGACCTGATGTGTCCCCCATTGCATGCAAGGGAGATGTTAGGGACACTTTAAGGGGGCACCCCAAAACCAAGCCGAAAAGCCCAATGGATTTGGTCTGCTCCCTTAACGAATAACTACAGTCCACCTGCAACTAGTTAGCGGTGGACACGTCATGTCAAAAAAAATTTAAATTCCCCCTCCCAAAAAGTGCGAATCACTTATTGACATGATGTGTCAGCCACTAATTGTGGGTGGACAGTAGGAATTCATTAAGCAACCCGACCAAATCCTCGGCACTTAAAAAGAGGCACCAATGAAAAACAAAATCATATATTGTGTAGCGATACAGGGGAAAAGCAAATTTGGGACAGAACATTTGCTCTCCAATAAATTTGGCACAATTCTACTGAGTGGGCAAATTTGTCTGTCCAATGGCCCTAAACCAGAAGTAAGGCTTGAATTATGTGAGAACGAATCTAGTGAGAACCATGAAAACGGCACCAGAGGGGCTGACGCATCAGTACTGAAAAGTGATTTGCACTTTTTGGGGGGCACTTATCACTTTTTGGCGCTGATGTGTCCGTACCATGATGCCGTTTTCACAGTTCTCACAAGATTCGTTCTCACCTAATTTTTAGTGAAAAAAAGGGTTTGAAAAAGTTATCTTCATTTTCTTTTCCTAACCAACTTTTCACAGGAATTCTATTTTATTTAACTGTGGACATAAAAGAAGTCAATGCTTCTCATACTTCTCATACTTGGTGATAATTTCAAAGAGAATGATTGTCTGTTGTGGGACAGATTTCTAAAGGTGTGCCACTGATCGACACATGATGTGTTTTTGAATTTGATGTATTTTATTGACCACCTACTTTTTCAACTGAACACTTTTTTTGAACCCTTTAACCCCCCCTCCCAAAAAAAATAACACATGTCTGTTTATAACTCACCATATACACTACATAGGCATTTTTGTAACAGAACATTTGCTTAGTATTTTCAAATGTCTCAAGAGTAAAAGGAAAGTTAAATTAAAAGAAGAAAAAGGAAAGAGCAAAAAATTACAATTTCCATAGAGAATGAATTTTCTATGACCACTCCAGGGTTAAAAAGTAAGTTCCCCAAAAGAGGCACTAGATTCAAAAACACATCATCTATCAAATATATGGTTTGGCGATTAAGGGTCACAGACGATTTTTTTATCACAGAACATTTGTTTGTTTCAATAGGTTCTATTGATCAGTCGGGTAGTCTTGGCCTCTTGGATGGACATGTGCTTTAAAACATGGACTTGTGTTTGAACCCCTCACCTCCAGTAATGAACATAAAGTGATTACTGATTTCAATAACAATTTGAACCTTTAGGTAATAAGGAAAGGGCTGGACATAGATAGGATCCAGGGAGATCCATATTCAAACTAAAATGGCTTGTTATGGGTATGGATTTGACTAAGATTCAGTGTCTGATGGACCCATATCCACCCCATGGAATCAGCAAATAGATTGGATACAGGTTGGATATTTTTCGTTTTCTTTTCTTTCCTTTTTTTTTCTGGGGAGGGAGGGGGCTTAGGCCTGCATGATTGCCAATCATGGTGAAATAGGCAAAAAACATTGCACACCGTAGAATTGCTGCTAAAGGGATTTGACCCCTGGCTTCCCTCCCAAAAGGACTATGTTATATTGCTATAACCAACCAAACACGATGCGTATTGGCGATACGGCTTGGATCTAGATACACATACTTCATTTGTTTAATCTTTTTTTTTAATTACTTTGTAACATATTAATAACAAACACACCAAATATCCCACATAAGATTTGACTAAACCAATTTGAATATGACCCAAACTATAAAATGGATGTGATTTGAAGATCCAAACCTAACCAAAATGGACATGGATTGGATTAGATTTTTGGTAGGGCTGCAAGTTATCCAAAAAATATCCGTGTTCCGTTCGCATCAGATCGTAAATAAGTTTACCGAGTCTGTTAATAAAAATATCTGGTTATATTGGATAGGATACCGACATATATTGATTTGATCCGTTAAATATCCGAGTTGTTTAAATATAACAATATATAAATAATATATAGAATATAGAGTATAGACCGTTGGATTTAAAACTAATCCAACAGTCTTAAATAACCTAATAACTAAAACCTTAAAAATACATAAACTCTTTACTTTATAATTGTTCTTTCTCTATCCATGGCGGCACACACAAGTACTACAACAACTATGCCGCAGCGGCGAAAGTTTACACCCACCACATAAGAAAAGAGATGATGTTTTGCTCCATCCGACATTGTTGCTAGGCCATATGGCATTGGAGATCTTGGCAAGGATAGAGATGGATTAGGGAAGACCACACTGGTGATGGTGACAGCGACATGTATGGAATTGCCATTTTTTCTGGATATCTGAATTCTGGTTTGCTTAGGCGGATAAGATACAAATATAGTTTTTTAATATTCATTAGTTATTGGATAGGATGCGGATATGCTCATATCCAATCCATTTGCAGCACTAATTTTTGGAATTGGCTAGTTCCCTTTAATGCCCTACCCGTAAGCTCAATTTATGGGTTCTTCACTATTAAAAACTAGGTAAAGCTTTGAAGGCAAAAACAATCATTTTGGAGAGTGATGGGACTAATGTTATCATGTTATAGGATTCAAAATTCCTTTAGTTGTAGAAGATTAAACATATTTTGCCTAATTGTAAGTGGTTATCCATTGAATTTGACTAGGTAATATGGCTTTCTCGCATGTTCTTAGAGGTTGATAAGGCTTATAACTTAGCTGAGGTCGGGTTGGATGGTTTTTTGGTCTTAATGATGAAACATTGGATCCATGTCCTTCTTTGTTAAAATTAATGCATTAATTCTTGTTTTTTTTTTAAAAAAAAGAATGAAGGAAGAAGAAAGTGTTGCAATTAAACAACGATAATGATCATGTGTTGACACAAACCTCTATAAATATACCATTGATTGACACATGATGGGTTTTTGAATTTGATATTTTTTTTAACAATTACTTTTGGGAGCTTCTAATAGCGCCCCCATTTTAAAAAATTTCAAAATACCAACAAATACCCATGTTTGAAATTACCCTCTTAACCCTTCTCTTCACACCCCACCCCTCTCTCTCCCACCACTTCGGAGACCCTAGCTGCGATGGCCACCCTGGTGACAACAAAAACTACCATTTTTTTTAGAACATCTTGTTCGGCCTTGGAGGTTCAGACAAGGGCTTTCTATTAGGACCTGTAGGGTTGAACAAGCCATTCCCAAATGAAGAGAGAGAGAGAGAGAGAGAGAGAGAGAGAGAGAGAGAGAGAGATCCAGGGGGGAGAAAGAGAGATGCGGGAGAGAGGGAGAGAGAAGGGAGGGGTGTGAAGAGAAAAAATGGGTGAAAAGTGTTATATTTGAATTATATTTAAGATTCAAAATGAATCATGTGTGCATTATGGGCTATTTAGTTGTGTGGACCAAATAGGTCCACATAAGTTACTTAAGCCCATAAATGCGTTAAAAGATTTAGAGGGAACTTTGAATGAAATGTTTTATTTAAAGTTTTAGTGTTTCCCTCCAAAACAAAGTATAACCCAACTCCTAAAGGTTTTTGCTTTGAAAGTTTAGTCCCATATGGGAAGTGGGAACCTCAAACTCCATTTTATAAGTAAATGTAAGACCTTAAGGGGTAATGGGGTTGAAGAGGAGAGGGGAGGTTGGAGTTGTTTGTTTGCATCACGTGTGCACGTGCTAAACCGAGTCAAGCCAGAATAGGGCGTGAGTGTGGATGTGGGTTACACGAATTAATTATTTGAATTTATTTATTTAAATATTAAATATTTATTTTAATTGATTAGTTGCTTATTTAGTCATTACATTATATGCTAATATATTATTGATGTGTTATTGATATATTCTATAATCAAATGGATTGATGAGGATTAATTATGTCTTTAATGTTTTCCAAAAGATCCTAGCTCTTCATGGAAAGTTTGGGTGTAATCAATCACCATCTTCTATAATATAAAACAAGGATAAGGAAGAAATACAAAGAAAATATTCCATGCGAACCAATTTTCTTCTCGTTCTTCATTCATTATTGTTTTTTTTTTCTGATTCAAATTGGTTTTCATGTATATGACACTAGAGGTTGGTCTGAATTATTCAAAGTGAGTCTCTGTTAACTTGTGCGTGGTCTACCAAAGAGATTGTGTTCCTGAAGGTGATTGTCGATTAAGCCTACAGTACCTATGACAGGTCGGCGAATATCACTTTAAGGATAACGTTCTATATGTGCTTAATCACCACCCGACAAGTTGTCTCTAACTCGTTTAATTTGTAGATATTGATTCTATACATATTCTGTTGGACTGCATGCGTTACATACTAGAGAATCTATGAGTTGATATATATCAGTTACTATTGGTACCTGCACTTCATAATTTCATATTTGCTACTACCATCATTTGCTTCTGTCCGATATTAAATTACCTTACTACTTGAAGAAATACGTTTTAGTGTTATTACAAACTTACCTACTTTTTACATAAAGATGGGGGTGTGGAGAGAATTTGGGGGTGTATTTAAAAGCTCCACTTACCTTTCATTTAAACACTTTTTTTGGACCTGTCTATCCCCAAACACAACACATGTCAGCTTGTCATTCGTCATACACCCTACAGACATGTTTTCAACGCAAAACATTTTCTTCCAACAAGAATGCTCCATCATCATTCGCCAACATTAAGTATGATGTACAAATCCCAGATGTTAGAACTTAAGAGGAGACTTGAGTATGA
>JAOXJP010234493.1:0-10156 GCA_025762735.1 Platanus orientalis
TGTGAAGTGGAAAGACATATTTGTGAAATATCTGTAAAGAAGGGCCTCATTGTTATTTTCTTATCTTTGGGAGTTCAATTGCGATATGTAACAAAGATTATTGCAATTAGTGTTATGCTGATTTGTAATTAACAAAAGATAGAGTGTCCTTAGTGCAATTTGACTTAATTAAGAATACTAGGCCCCATAGCCTAAGGATAAGAATCCTATAAGGATCCCACACCCCCTAGGGTTACTTTGGCTTCTCAAATACTTAATAAATAGAGGCATGTTCAGATAGGGTCTTGTAATTTTTTTGGAAGTGGGAGAAGCACAGAGAATTCTAGACCAGGTGTGGATACTTTGGAGACCGGGTCAGATTAGACTCTTGTGTCCAGTTAATTAATTGAGGTAATTCTAAATTTTCTTTGTGATTAGATCTCAGAGATTCATATGGTGATCATAGGAAAACATATTTCGATATGTGATTTGATCAATGAACTTTACTAATTTTTTTGTTCAAGAATGGTAATCTTCCTTCAAAAGTGTTGTGGACTTTGGTTGAGTCTAGAAAAATTTGATGTTTCTGGAGCAAAGACAAGCTTCTCTATACGAAAGGGAGCTACTTATATGTTCCATGTTTAGGAGACTTGAGATGAGAACTGATGAAAAAGTATCACACTCTTTGGGCAGGTCATCAAGGGTGGTGCCTCACCTTCGCATTGCTAGAGCGAAGGTACTAATGGCCACACATGCGGGACGATGTGATGGAGTATGTCAAAACATGTCTCGTATGCCAACAAGACAAAATTGAGTGAGATAAGCCCCTTGGATTACTTGAACCCTTGCATATTCCTCAAAGGCCGTGGGAGAGTGTGTCCATGGATTTTATCTCGTCTCTTCCAAAGGTGGGGGAGTATGGGTCCATTCTAGTGGTGGTTGATCGATTCTTAAAATATACCACATTCATCCCAGCCCCAACATTTTGCTCGGTGGAAGAAGCTGCCTACTTGTTCGTGAAGCACATTGTGAAGTATTGGGGAGTGCCCCTTTGACATTGTTAGTGACCAAGACCCAAGATTCACTAGACGGTTTTGGACTTAGTTGTTTAAGCTTCTCGGGACACAACTAAACTTCTTGACAAGTGGACATCCTCAAACCGATGGCTAGATGAGCATTTTAATGCATTACTTGAAGAATATCTCCAACATTATGTAAGTGCTAACCAAAAGAACTTGGTAAATTTACTGGATGTTGCTCAGTTTTGTTTCAATTTGTAGTAGAGGTCCTCAACCAACAAGAGCCCTTTTGAACTTGTGATTGGCTAACAACCACTCATGCCCCAACCAAAGCCTACCGTTTCACACAAGATTGGCAGAACAACACCAAAGTTGCTCAGTCATATTTAGAGAAAACTGCAAGGCGAATGAAGAAACAAGTCGATCAGAAGCGGAGGCTGGATAAGTTCAATGTAGGAGACTTGGTACTTGTGAAATTAAGGGTTGACAACCTAAAGTACTTGGGCCGCTTCCATCAGGGGTTGATGCATTGTTAAAAAGGGCCTTTTCCCATAATTTCTCTAGCTCCCAACTTGGCTAAAAAAGCTTCATCCTGTCTTCCATGTTAGATGCCTCAAGCTATATCATGTTGACAAGGTAGATGTCTTGAGAAGCACCCCCACATGGTCTACAGCTTTTGTTACCACTGCTCCTTTCCACGAAGTCAAGCGTACTGTAGCTGAGCGCCATTCTCAAGCCTTTCTAGACAAGCAAATTCAGATGGAGTATCTTGTGAAATGGAAGGATCTGTTTGATGTCAAAGCCAATTGGGAACCTGTTAGTGCCTTACTCACCTTCATCGACCAAATCGAAGAATACCTTATAGAGAAGTCGACGAGGACATCAACCTAATGGGTGGGGGATAATGTCAAAGCCATGCTTGTCCAGCTTTATTTGCATGGCCCATGGCTTGTGACATGGGTGTGTCCTTGTAAGCCTAATGGCATTTTCTTATATAATAGACTCTAATGGTAATATCGTAAATAGTTAGTATGATTTTTTTTTGGGGGGTGGATGTTCCCTTCTGACAATCCACAAAAGGCTTAACATCTACCTTGAAGGGGAGTGACAAGTCTTTAAGGAGTGTGGCCTTGGAGTTTTTCCCCCTCACCGGTTGTTGGCTTGTTGGCTCGGTGCTGCCACATACTGTGCTTGGTGATCCCCCAAGTATAAAAGTTGCTTGCTTTTAGTTGCCCCTCATTGCCTTTCAATGTGCTTGTTGGCTTTCATTTGTGGTATTGCTTATTGCTATTGTGGCCCGACATTGACATTGTTGATTGTAATTATGCCCATCGATGGCATTGCACATTGCTTATATTTGCTTTGCTTTGGCATTGTTGCTTGTGGCATTCTTAGGCTGACTCGCGGACCATTGACATGGGTGAGGGCTGCACGATAGCTTGAAAGTTGGCCATGAGAGCGTGGCCTACATCATGACAACTGCACCAAGTGGGACTGACTTGAGTCAGTGAAACATAATATAATTAGTTATATAAATAAACTTAAAATTGCTTTACTAAAGAGGTCCTGTAGGTCAGTTGATTAGAGCGTTGGTCTTATGAGCTAAAGGTCACAGGTTCAACCATCTTGATTATTTCAATAGTTAAGTTTTTAATATAATTTTTCACTTAATTCCATATTTTTTCTCTTATTATTTTTCATAACTCTCTCTTCTCTATGGAAGCGAAGCTCGGCCAAGAAATCCCTTTTTTTGAAATCTAGGGTTATTGAGTTGCTACAAACCTGACATCTCATCCTCACATGTTTTTGTTCGTTTCAAATTCATTTACTAGGCTTTTTTTTCTCTTTTGAAATTTCTTTCCTCCCAAAGCTCTACTTTCTCGTTTGAAATCTTAGATTTAAGTTTGAGTTTCAGATTTTATATTTTTAAGTACATGTAGGTTTTACTTTAAATTCTGTGAAAGCAAGATGAGATCCTTTACGAAGTGTTTTCAAGGATTTGCAAAGGTACTTCTTCTTTTTTGTCTTGTAAAACCATTTTTTGTTGTAAACAGTACTCTACTCTTTTTTTTGCCCAAATATCTCCCCTTTTGTTATTTGTGGGGTATAAATTGTTTCTCCCATGTCATGGGTCGAGAGGAATAGGTCCCATCTATGTGAATGTACCCATGGGAACTTGTCCCGTGGTTCTTGTAAATCCCCATGGAAAGTCCTCACGCGGTGACCAATAGTGAACCATTGGTGAAGCGAAGAGTAACATCCTTGACTTTGTCAGAAGGCATCACCTGGACCCCTTCTTTATGTTTTTGGCTTGCTGAAACCAGGCCATTAGCTTAGCTTATGTATCTTTCTGTTGATGGATTGTCTTGGTTTTCTTACTTCAGCTTGCTTGATCCGTTGGGCTTCTGTGACTTCAGCCTTGATTTGACATTTTCTGTTAAATAGATCTCTCATAGCCAACAAAGCATAACTATTGCTTATTGAGATGAGCGGCGGTATGCCAAGTTGGTAGGTGTTCATCAGTGTAGATAATATGGGTGTTTGCGCTTTGTGGGCTTTGTTGACTTAATCCACACAGGTGAATTTTGACGGATTGATGCATCTATCCGCACAACTAATTGAGTTTCACCCATGTGAGAATTTTGCTTTATTTATAGTCTTCTTTGGCAGTTCGAATTTTGCTTATTTGAAGACAAGGAATCATTTTCCTTTTCTTTAGGGAAAACTAGCTTTCGCCTAACAACCTTTTTCTACAATTGATGGCTCTCAAGAGCCTCTCCTTCCTCCCTGGGCAGGCTTAGCCACTTGTTCGCGCTTGGGTTTTGGTGGTGGAATGTGCCAAATGGCTTTGGTGTCCATAGCTGGTGAAGGAGTCACCTCTTTCTTCCTTAGGCTTAAGGGACCATAAGCCTAGAATTTGTTGATTGTTAATTTTGGCAAACTGAGGACATGATCCGCAACCATGGCGGTACAAGGCAAAGCATCCCTCTTAGGTGAGGTAGCTCCCTTAGAGGTCTCAGACCTTTGGTGTTTCCATGGTGGGGAACTAACCACCTAAGCATAAGTTCTTAGAACTCTTAGCAAGGATGTTGGAGTGATGACATGAACGATTCCCCGTTGAACCGTCCATCAGCCATCTACAACAGATATAATATAAGTCTAAGACAAGGCATTGTTTGTGCCTTGATCTGCAATAGGTTTCCTACATGGAAAACATTTCCTTTTATTAGCACTGTAGATCCTCTAAGACAAAGAAAAGAGGAGAGAAGTGTCCCAGCAAGGCATCCTAGAAATTTGTACACACTAAATTTCGGGAGACATGCAATAAATTATCCATTCATTTCGAATGCTTTTATTTATATTTGAGGGATTTACAGTTCTCTGGATTCAGTAGGTTGAACCCATTAATTACAACTCCTCCATATAAGGGAGGGAGAAAACCTGTGATTAAGGCTTACATGAATAAAAAATAAATCTTCATGATAATTATAAATGTACCATAAATAAGATTATAATTATCACCTTGTTGATAATATATTTAGCTTTTCTCTCCTCCTTTCATAGTTGTTTGGCTCGATTGCTAATTCTTTTAGAAATTTGTGACCTAGAGGTGCAAAAATATAAAGATAAAAAATCCCTTGGCCCATGCATGGGACCTTGTATTTATAGGGTACATCTCATGATTTCGCAACCCTTATCTATCCCTTATATTATGGGATTGAGATTTATCTTTGATTTACTCGTTGATGGTTGCCATACGGTTTGATTCACATTCTACAGATATGATGATTCTTCGACTACCACGATGATCCTTATCCTTTAAGGTTTTAGGTGCATCTTCTAAGTATTTGGATCCATTTGGACTTTAAAGCCTTATTTGATTAAACACATTCCTATGCATAAGCAGGGTTTGTCCTTGACTTTGATTTGACTATATTCTTGAATCTGGGGACTTGCCACATGTCGACTTTAGGTGTTGATTTGTGCCATTCTAGACAATTTTAACCTTTACAAGCAGATTTTAGACTCGCAGACAAATCTTTCAAGTGTGGGCCATTCCATTGCATCATATGCTTTTGGTGGATATGGCCACATGTAGCAATATTGTAGCTCCTCTTGACTTTGAAATGACTTGATATGATTGGCTTGCAACCTTATCTTTTGCCAAAATTAAATCAATGCTAACATTGACCTACAATAAGAATGAACTTAGAGAGAACTTCTTCAACGACCCTGTGACTCTCAATTAAAAAGAAGAAAGAAAAAAAACAGGGCTCGCAAGAACGAGCTTCATCTACAATCCAACAAAAAACAAAAACAAACACTACAAAATACGTACCACCTTATAGATCAAACCCTCCTTCTTGAAGATCAACCCTAAAAATAATAATAAAAAACCCCTACTGAAAGGTAAAACATTACCTTTCAGTGGGCTTGGATTATGTGAAAACAAATCTCGTGAGAACCGTGAAAACGGCACCAAAGGGGCTGATGCATCAGTACTGAAAAGTGACTTGCACTTTTTGGGGGGCACTTATCACTTTTTGGCACTGATGTGTCTGTACCCCGAAGCTGTTTTCACAGTTCTCACAAGATTCGTTCTCACCTAATTTTTAGTGGGAGAAGAAGAGCAAATATATTTTTTTGGACATGGTGATCCAATATATTTTTGGAGAAGACACACAGTGATTTTATTTTAGAATAAAACGCCATCTGAAAAAAAAAAAAAAACCCTAGGTTCCATATCTATTTTATTTTCTTTAGTGAGAAATATGATTTAGAAGAAGAAAAATAGGTTCCATAGTGTACAAACCTGTTTTGAACATGAAGAGTACTGGTTTTTGGGATGTTGAAAGACGACCATTGGGCATAAATCGCTTTCCTTCCCTTCACCTACTTTTCCGACCATTTTGGTAGGAATAGGTTTTCGGAAATACTGCACCGGTAAAATTGGTATTAAAAAATGAATGAGAAAACACAAAGATATACAATATGGGTAAACTGCAATGTTATAAATTCATCATTCTGTTTGGGTAAAAATAAAAATAGGTGAATGATCAGCTGAAAGCAAATTTTGATGTAGCTTTTTGTAACACGAACAAAATAATAGGTGTAGCATATTCATTTTAAAACCCAAAAAAATTTGCTTTTTGTTCATGCTACAAAAAACTACAAAAAATTTGCTACAACTGAACATTTGCCCAAAAAGTAGGGTTTAATAGGTCAAAATGGATTCTAAAATATTGCATGAAGAATTTGAACATAATATAATTATTTATTAAATAAATTCAAAAATACCAAATGATCAGCTGTAGCAAATTTTGCTGTAGCCTTTTAAAAACAAAACAACTAGACAGAATACCCATGTTTTTTTGCTGTGTTATAAGAAGTTACAAAAAATTTGCTACAGCTGATCATTCCTCTTTTTAAATATACTGTCAAAAAGGTCCCGTAGCTCAGTTGGTTAGAGCGTTGGTCTTATGAGCCGAAGGTCGCGGGTTCGAGCCCCGCCGGAACCATCGTGATTATTTCAATAATTAAAATTTTAATATAATATTTCAGATAATTTCATATTTTTTCGTAACTAGTAGCTCTTCTCTATGGAAGCGAAGCTCGGCCAAGAAATCCCTTTTCTGAAATCTAGGGTTCTTCGAGCTGCTACAAACCTGACGGCTCATCCTCACAGGTTTTCATCCGTTTCAAATTCAATTATTAGTCTTTAGTGTTTTTTCTCTTTCAAAATTGTTTTCCTCCCGAAGCTCTTCTCCCTCGTTACAAATCTCGGACTTCAGCTTTAATAATGTGCAGGTTCTACTTCAAATTCTGTGAAAGCGAGACGAGATCCTTGACGAAGCGTTTTCAAGGAATTGCAAAGGTATTTCTTCTTATTTGGCTTCTGAAACTATTTTTGTTGTAGATAGTCTGTTCTCTTTTTTTTTTTTTTTTTAATAAATTTAAACATCGTTTTTTTTTTTTTTTTAATTTACAGAGATGGAAATATTATGTTCAAGAGCTATCAAAGGGTCAATATTCTACGAAGCAGTTCTTGGTTCATGTTGTCAAAGGGTAATGCATTATATAAATTTGTTAGTTTACTTTATCAATGGTGGATACATGCTTTCTATCTTTCTTTTTCTTGAATTGGTGCATTAGTTCATATATTTTACATACGGCTGCATTCAGGTATTAATTCTAATACACACTAACAGGGGTGAAACCTTGACATCAATTTCACAACGGTATGGAGTATCCATAGAGGAAATTGTAGCAGTTAATGCAAAAATAGTTGACGTCGACCTTGTTTTGGAAGGGCAACACCTCAACATTCCTTGCTCTGTTGCCGAAGAGACTCATATGGTGAGCCTTTTTTCCGTTGATAATGTGTTAATTGGGTTGTTTTTCGCTTTTCATTTCTTTAAATTTTTAAGACATTTATGTATTTATTGACAAAAGAAGTGCAAATTTTTTACTCTCAGATTGCTTTGTGGGGTTATATTCATTTAATTATATTGGGAAGTTTGTGAATTTTACAGATTATTCTCTGGTTGGATACCTCACAAGTATCAATTATCCTCTTGCATTTCTTACATTTAAAAGAACAATCAAGTTGCACATAGGCTTAATGCAATCAAAATAATCTTTGTCATGCATAAGTTTGATTTCCTTATCTTTGTGAGGCAGCTCTAAGAATTTGAGTATTTTTCTGATCATGATGTTCCTCTACAAATTTCTAGAGATTGCAGATCTCTGCTTTCATTAGGTATAATTTTTTTGATTGTGCTGCTACTGCATATGTTAGCTTTCATGTCCTTGAAGCTTATCTGGTTTCTTTATTGAGGAGATTTAAGGAACTGTTACTTTGAATCCAAGGACAGTCTACAAACCTACTTTGTCATGTATTATGCACGTCTATCATTTGAGGGCCCCCACTTAGCTGAATATTGACCCAATTGAACAATGTAATCTTCTTTATTTCATTCTTTTGAATTTTCACAAAAATATAAAATACAAGAAATTGTCCTGTAAAAAATCTGTGGATGGTATTGGTGATATGATTGGCTCTATGTGTGGCATAAATTATGTCCTTTTTTTTATGAATGCATAAAATATCTCCTTAGTATGGCTCCCTTGAGAGGTGGACTCCCCCACACCCTGCAAGTGTGTCAGTTGTGCAGATATGATGCCTGGAAAGTGTTCCTACATTCTAAACAATCTAAACTTTAGATGTTCTGTGAGTGTTCCTACATTTGAAACAATCGAAACTTTAGATGTTCTGTGAATTAAATCTTGAAGAGGGCAGCATGTGAAGGCTGCAAGATATTGGTGATGGATGTCTTCAAATAATGTTTAGGCTTGCTTTACTTCAGTCTGTAAATGTCATAATGCATTAGAACCTAATACCATTGTGTTGTTAAAATGCAATCTGAAAGCACTGTTGTTCATCTTTCATTGAGAAATCCCCTTTGTATGGGAAGCCTGCTTTTAAGATGGTTTAGACTGCTTCTGGCTTCTAAAGGGGCCCACCTTTGTATTCTTTTCAGGGTCTAGCTTGGAAAAGTTTGTTACCTAGAGTTGAGGCGCGGGAGAGATTTCAAAATTCTTTGAATCTCTTTGCTGGACATGGGAACTACAAGATTCTCACTGTGCCATCCTCCCATCATTTACTCCTTGTAAGCATATTTATATAAAGCATTGCAGCCTGTGAGTTTTTCCTGTCTTTGATTGCTTCTACTGGTGTCTTTATCTGCTGGATGCTGTTTTTTTATTTCTCTTAGAAGTACATCAAAATCAGTGACCTCAACAGGCTTGTTGTCCATCTTATTATCAGGCTAAACGCACTGGTTATTTTCTAGTTCTGGTTCCTCTTATAGCCTTGTGCATCAGATGCATCATGGGTGCCTTTCACCTTAGAGTTGCTGGAGACTTGAAACATCAATCTATAAATGAATCAGAGGTAAATTGTCATAAATCGAGAAGCATGAGGTGGAAATCTGCTCTCAGCGACATGAGGGAACCGGATGTTGTGGATGCTGAATCAATACAGGATTCTGGTGTAAGTACTCAATATCATGCTCTTCCTCTAGTTTCCTCTAGCTTAGATGCTTGCAGTATGCAGAGTGCACTTGTTATTATCTATACTTATATATTAAAGCAAACGGGTTTCTACAGTAGATTCCATTTGGCTTATTCTCAATTTTTGTTAATTTTTAAATTACAACTAACTTTTTTCCCCTTTTAACGTTTTTTATTATATTTTTAAATACATGAGGTAATTGACTGAACGTTTTATCTGCAAAGGGGGTATAGGCTACATTGCTCGCTGACCTCCTCCTCTCCAACACGTGGAAAGACCCTTCGTTTTTCTTTTCTTTTTTCCATTATTTAATTTTTTTTTTCTCTTTCCTTTTTCGGGATTCTAGAGCCTTCTTTGTCTTTTTCTAATGGAGCCATTACCCCCTGACCTGCAACCCTCTTGCTTCCAACACGTTGATGATTTTAAGTTTTTCTTTTTTCTTTGATTTAAAAAAAAAAAAATTCTTTACTATAACGTGACTTAAACTCTTCTTCATTTGTTTTTTCTCTCTCTTACATCATCACATCTCTTAGCAACTTCTCTCTCCTACCTCATCACTCTTTCCATTCTTTTTTTTTTTTTTCTCTCTTCTTATCTCTCTCTTTGTTATTATGTCATCATTCCTTCTTTTTCGTTTCTTCATTTTTTTTCTCCCCCTTCCCAACTCCTCCTCTCTCCCATTCTCATATTGATAGAATGGCAAATCGTGTTGGCGGGTCAGATACATGTCTAATCGAGATAAGGGTATAGAGCTATATGGCTCAATTCAAACTCTTTTATCAAAAAAAAAAAATCAAACTTGGCCCATTTTTTAATAGTGGCTAAACGGGTTGACCCGTTTTGACCCGAATCACATTAAGTGTCAACCCTAACCCATTTATTTCATTTCGGGTTTGTGTCAGGTTCACGGGTTATGTGCTAATTCGTGATGGTGGGTCAAATTCGTATTGTGTTAAGTTATGGGTATACAATTATATGTGTTAACCCAAACCCAACCCATTTAATAATCGTGCCAAAGCGGGTTGACCCACTCTGACCCGAAACACAGTCAACAGTAACCCGCTTATTCATGTTGGGTTCGTGT
>JAOXJP010234494.1:0-10155 GCA_025762735.1 Platanus orientalis
AGGAGTGCTATAGGATTGTGTGCCATGGGATGAGTCCCTGAGACTCATACTCAAGTGCTTAGGGTCCACTAGATGTGCCTAAGCACATAAACCAGGAGTGGCCCCCACTCCCAGCACACAAGGGCTACAAATTGAGGAGATGCAACATTTGTGATCAGTCATAGGGTTTGTGATCATTCATGAGGCATGATTGGTCACAAACCCCATGACCCATCATAAAGGTAATTTTGTCCAAAAATTCTGAGATGAATTTAAACCCTCTTTAAAGCCCTCCCATGCAATTTTCCCCAATTTTCATAGGTTCATTCACCAGAGACGAAGCACTTGGGGCACTTGGGCTTCCCAGAGACGACTGACATTCCCATGTCTTGGTGCATTCACTCTCACATCTCTCTCTCTCTTAGGCGTTTGATCTCCCTTTCTTCTTCTATAAATTGGAGTTTGCCCTCACTCTTCTCACTAATCCACCATGGTTTAGAAGAAGTTAGCAACCAGGGCATCCAAATCATCTAAGGGAGGTGCCTCCCAGCAACTCCACCTCCTCCTATTGCAGATAAAGGGAAGCGACCTATGGAGGAAGGCTCTCAAAAGAGGAAGAGAACCAAAGGGCACAAGGAAGAGAGTCTCTCTCTATTTCGTGATAGAAAGGCTTTAGAGTTATTCGAGACGATATTCTCGAAACGTCACTTCATTGTAGAGCATAACATGGATGTTGAGGTGATTCACACCATAGAGGTATACGAGCAGATGCGTGCTCATGGCCCTTACTTAGATCTCCAGTGGCTCATTCAAGATGAGGAGGTCCAAATCTTCTACTCCAATGTCTTTGGAGAGAACAATTGAGACAACTCCTTCTACTCCACAGTCTACGGTTGCCCAATCATGGTGTATCCTAATTACATGGCCAAGCTTCTCTACATTCCATGAGAAGCCGAAGGGATTCTATTTCTTGACCAAGATGACTGATCATCTTTGTATCCAGCACGTCAATTGGGGCACAAAGCTCCCTCACCGGTTCTATAAGCCCTTAGTCAAGTTCTACGGGCATGTGTTCTCCTACAACCTTATTCCGACTATCCACTGGAATGATCTCACCTTCCAGACGGCCTATCTCATAGACAACATCATTGAGGGGCCTAAGATTGATCTCCCCACAGTCATTTGTTATGTGATTTTGAAGACTGCCAAGGCCAAACACTCCATGGGCAGCATTCCCTTCCCGGTCCTCATCACTAAGATTCTTGCTACACACAAGGCGCCCTTCTATGTGCCAGCACCCATGAAATACTCTAATCCTCCCTTCACTTTGGGCAATTTGTCAAGGATGCACCTTGTCGATAAAGTCACTAACCCGAAGGAGAAGGGGGTCAAACTAAACCCAGCCAAGGCTGCATTGGCATCTACAAAGGCCACCATGATGTCCCTGCTATATACAGTCATCAAGAAGCTTTCAAGGGTTGTGCGCAATCAGAAAAGGCATAGCAACAACCTAAAGTTGGTGGCAGCCAGAGTCTCGACTCCAGAGGACCCATTGGTCATTGAATTTTCTAATGATAGCACATCCGATTACCCATCTAAGGAGTTTGAGGATGCGACTGATGAGGACGGGGCAACCTAGGGAGCGGATGATATGGATGGAGGTGAGGAGTCTGTGGGAGATTATGGGGAGGGTGATCGAGCTGATGATGAGGAGGGTCATGTAGAGAGAGTTGAGCCTAAGGGCTCAGAGTATCGAGAGGGTGATGAGTAGTTTCCCTACTTTCTTGTCTTGTGGTGCTTGTTTTAGGCCATAATTGTTATATTTTGTTCTTCTCCAGATGATAGTTGTTTTCATTCTCTTTTTGTATTGGCTGTGGGCCATTTGAACTTAAATTTCAATCTCAATATATTTGATGTAATTATTTCTTTATCATCCAATGGCATGCCCTTTTATTTTTGTCTAGCCTTTTAGTTCACTATATTTATTTTGGTTCTTCGGATTTTTGCTATACTTTTCCAATTACATGGCAAAAAGGGGGAGAAAATTTGGGCATCAAACATCTTGGCATTGGCCATGTGAGGAGAGAACACTATGGTTGATGGGGGAGTATTGCCATAGAGTATGTGGGATTTTATACTTATGGGGGAGAAAGTATAGAGTATGTGGTGCGGGTAGGCGCACAGGGTGCAGGAGGCATGTGGGACATGACAGGCATGAGTGGAGCGCCTACTTTCACGACCCTAGATGCCTCTTAGGGCATTTTGGTCAGTTTTGACCGATTTCAAATTTTTTTAATTAAATATATTATATTATAATATAGTGGGACCTGAAATAATTTAAAATAATTATTAAATAATTAATTAAAAATTATTTTGATTTGATATCCTTACTTGTTGCAACTTGTTGTATCTATGCCAAATTAAGACTTTAACTCAATCCCATTAGTCTCCTAATTGATAACAAACTTATCCATGATAGTTATGAGCTCCACATAAGCCTCAACCTTTCCAAAATGGGTTTCCAAGTTGGACTAGGAGTTTACTTCCTTGTTGGACTCAAACTCTAAGTGGTTATCATCCACTTTCCTCTCTAACTTGGACTCTTTTTTAGGGTTTAAGGTGAGCACAACCCAACCTCTTGGAGATGCCTTAAGAACAAGTAAAATAATAATAAAAACATATGGTAACACATTGGAGTTGATCCCTCATGAAAATCAAGCCAACTTCTTTTCTTGGTTATCTCTGGATCGCTCCGGAAGCTTCATTTCTCCTTCATCTCCTTTCCATTGTATTGTGCTCTATTGATCTGCTTTCTCTCCAAGTCTTAGAAGCATTCTAAACTACTTATTTACAAATTACATTATAAAATAAGAAACCTCAAGAAATCAGCCCGCCATCCCGGGCTACTTGAGGGGAATACAACCATTAAAGATAGAGAGGAGAGAGAGGGATGGGGAGAAGAGCTAATCACGACCATTCATCCACAAAATATGATATTATTTTAATAAAAATCATATTTACTCATTCACATGAAGTTAACAAAATAAACCACACACGATTCCGATTTAAATTGAGCTCACAAATGTCATTCTATGTAAACTGCCCTGGATTCCATCCAGACAATCATACTATTTAATTTTTTTGATAAATCATCGTTATCACTTGGGTTCCAGAACTTGGATCCATCTAACAATGGTGCCTATCAAGTATTTAAAGAGTATCATAAATAAAAACAACAAAAAATTAGATTTCAGGATTCATATGGTAGGGCTCTGATGCCACTTGAAGGATGATAATCCTTTATGAACAAAAAAAAAAATCATTTGTATTAAACAAAAATCATATCATTATATGATTTCCCATTATCATCATATGAATCTTAAAGATCTAAACATTAAAGAAGGTTAGAGTTACCTCAATCAATCAACCGAACACAAGAATCCAATCTAACATGGTCTCCAAAAGTCTTTACACCTGCTCCAGAGTTCTTTACACCTCTCACACTCTAAAAAATATTATAGGATGAGTTCTAAATGTGGATAACCCTATATATAAGGTTCATGAGAGGTCAAATAAACCCTAGGGGGTGTGGGATCCTTATGGGATTCTTAACCCTAGGTTTATGGGGTCTACCATCCTTAATTGTGTTATAACTACAAATAAGGAACACAACTATTTATTAATTACATGTAGGCACCGCATTAATTGCAACAATCCTTGTAACATGTTGTAATTGAACTCCCAATGATAAGAATATAACATTGAAGTCCTTCCTCACAAACTTTTCATAAAAACATCGTTCCGTTGTACAATATCCCTTAATGACCCTCAGGACAATAAACTAGTCATTGTCTTACCCTTTCGATCAATAGTATATTATCTCTAGGATATTAATGGATCAATTGGACATTCAAAACTTTTCTTAATAAATTCGTTTTCAAAATAAATATATTTACTAATTTAATATAATTTTAAAAAACATTTTAACAAACATTTCATCAAAAACACTGGATCCAGATTTTCATGTCCAATCAATGCATGTTGATCCTGTACTAAATATTTCTACCTTTTAAAAGGATAGTGGATTCCTTGTTGGGCATTTGTACTCTCTCAAGTATCAAGTTAAATATCCAAACCACCCATGAAATAGCAATCAATTAGGCATCACTGGTTAGTAGCTCAAAACAATTAACTTGAGTAACTAAATGTGTTCATTATAGATCCCTTTGATGCATTTAAATTATGCATATACATGTAAGTCTAGGGTCTCACTCTAGTGATTGAGGTTACATCAATACTCTATCATATGGAAACTCTACATGTAACAGCCTTTTAAGTGATGTGCCCAATACCACCCATAGCTGTTAAGTATCAAGCTTACAAGAACTAGATGATCAGATCTCTCCACACATAATCCATGTGTTTGCCATCTTATTATGTTATCTGAGAGCCACCTATCTCATCTCATGAGATCAAATAATTACCCATAAATAAAACTATGCACATGTGATGATGGAATAAAGCACTTAATTAAATTGTCAAACAAATAAATGTATTAAAAAGTGGCAATGATGGTTTTGTCAGGACACCTATTCTAACACTTTTCTAGCTGAGAAAGTCAGGCCGAGGCTGAATGCATGCCTTCTAGATTGAGCACAAGCGGCATCAAGGGTCGCTTTCCCGTCCAAAAAGTGTACCTATAACTAGGGGTGGCAATTCGTGTTGGCAAGTCGGGTTCGTATTGTGTCGAGATAAGGGTATATGGCTATATGGCTTAATCCTAACCCGACCCATTAATTATTCGTGTCAAGGCAAGTTGACCCACTTTGACGGAAAACACGTTTATAGTCAACCCTAACCTGCTTATTTCAAGTTGGGTTCATATCGGGTTCGTAGGTTATGTGGTAATTCATGTTGACGGGTCATAATCGTGTCGTGTCAAGTTAAAGGTATACAACTATATGGCTCATCCCGGACTCAACCCATTTATTAATTGTGTCAAAACGGGTTAACCCGATTTGACCCAAAACACGTTTACAGTCAATCCTAACCCATTTCGTGTTGGGTCCGTGTCGGGTTCACAGGTCATATCAAACATTGCCACCCTACCTACACCGCATCAGTTCAACAGGTGAAGCACAAAGGTTTACCGAGAAAAGTTGGTGTTGTTAAGGCTATGGTGACGAATCAATTGCTTAACGAACTGTGTATATAGTAGATTTTGAGGGTTTGACTTATCATCTGATTCGATTGTTGTTGTGCCCTTGGTCTTTAGCTGTGGGGATCAATCACGTCCAGTTTACACTTTTGTTAGGTTACTTGATCGCTTTGATATGTTGGTGGTTTGGGGTTAGACATGGAAGATGCTTAATGAATGTGGTAATCATGCTCAATTGCTATTGTGAAGAATCACGTGTGCAGAACTAGCTACACGGGATGCTATTAGCTTATTATACGTGAAGAATCACCTGCAGAACTGGCTACTAATCCCCTGTTTTTGCGGCTTGGATTTAATACGTTGACTCCTAACCCCCTCTAATCTCTGTTGATGGTCAAAAGGGTGGAAACATCAGCATCAAAAGTGATTTTCACATTTTGGGGGTGAGTGTAAATGATTTAGAATCATCTCCAGTCTGAATGGACAAGTACCGCACCATTGTCAACAAGTACATGGCATGTGGTCTGACAAAGGGTGTTTAAGTCAATACACATGAGTCAAAAGAGGACATTACTGTAAATACAAAATAAATAAGTAACCTGTATATTTATTAATACACCTTTTGTCAGACATTGTGAGAAAAGACTATAGTGGTACATGTCCATTCAGACGGGAGATGATTTGAATTCAGGGCAAATCACTTCTAACACTGATGTGGACGCCCCTGACTTAGGCTTTTGCCTAGGCCGAGGGTAGAAAAGCCTCACCACTGTTTTTGTGTGTGATCAATCGCAGATTCTACCCACCCAGCCCCATCACCATCGGTGAGGCTTTTCTACACTCAGTGTATGCAAACGCCTAGGTCAATGGGGGGCCACATGAGTGTCAGAAGTGTTTTCACACTCCCCAAAAAGTAAAAATCACTTTTCAGCGCTGATGTTTTCACCCGCTTGACCATCGGCGGATGCAGCGCAGGTTAGGGGTTGGTTTATAAAATCCTCACTGCATCACCATCGGCCAAAAAAAAAATAAAGTATTTTTCCCAAGTCGATCCAAGTTATAGCAAAATTGTCAAATAATGAAGTAAAATTTTTTTTGTTTGTAGAATCAATTTTTTAAGGGTAAATTTGTAAAAAAAAATGATAATTAATCGTAAAGAAATTTACATTATTCATTTTTTAGCCCTAACTAGAAGGCAACTGTAGATAAAACCTTTGAGCTGGTTTTGCAATCAAATGAGTTCAAGTAGAAGTAGCACGTCCAGGGTAATTTCTTCCAATGGGACCTTTTGATCCATGTTTACGGATAAAAAACAATGACATGGGTGACTTCGGTTACAGAGGTGTTGACGGGTTGGAGGGGAGTGATGAGAGTGTGATTTGTGATGGGGTTTGTACATCAACCGAAAGATCCGTATCGATAGAGATAGTTTTGTCGCCATGGCTGAATTTAGAAGGCAGAGGCCATAAATAAACGAGAGAATCATCCAATTCGGAGCTCCAATTAGACCCTCGAATTCGGCATTCAACAAGAGAGAGCCAGGAGGAAATACAAAGAAAAAACAGATGACAACGAGAATGATAGAAATGCTCATTTGGTAAACAGTGTCACGCCTTGATTGGTACTGCCATTTTAATAAATTAGTGTGATCTATCTGTGATCGATGAGAGTGTGATCTGCGGTGGGGTTCTGTACTTTTTCTACACTCAGGTGTTCTATGCCACCTCCAGTTGATTTACTAACTGGAGATGGCATGAGTTTGTCTGATTGCCATGGTCTGATAATGTATCATCTCTCTAGCTAATCTCCCCATGGTATGTTGATGAGGACTCTTATCCCTGTACCATGCTCTCTCACCTGTGAGGGGGCTATAGCCACATCGGGGCGGGAGGGGGCCATAGCCCCCCAAACTTTTGAGAAAGTCCCAAGTTCCTAACTTCTATACCATTAGGAGAAAAAAGCACTATTAGTAAAAAGGAGCACATGTTCTGTCTAAGATTTGGATGTCCTACCATGTCCCCTACCACATGTTGACATTTGGTGCCTCTTTTAAATGAAGACAAAATGTTCATTTGAACACTTTTCTACCATTTTAACCATATATACCCCATTTCTATGGATACCTAATTTTTCATTTGAAATTTCTTTTTACAATTTTAACCCTATGCACCCAGTCTATGTGCATATGACACTGTAGGACATACAAAATCCTGGACAGAACATTTGTCCCTGAAGGAAAAACCAATATATGTTGGAAGATCTCTTAATCTAAGATATATTGTATTCTCCGATTTTGAACAAAAAAATTATTGATTACAAGTAATAATAACAATACTATCCATATCATATGACAAAAAAATATCATAATCGTAAATGTATATAGATTAAACAATCATCCTTTTAACAGAAAAAAGAAAAAAAAAATCATACAAAAGTGTATATATGTATGTACATGTTTGCCCCTCCATGGTATTTTCACTTTTACAAAAGAGTCATTCATGTTGTATAGCTTAGCTTGTCATTATCTAAGTTTGAACTCAAATTTTTTTGTTCAAAAGCTTAGCCTAAAACTCAAGCCCAAATCATTGCACTAAACGAGTACAAGGCAAATTATAATGGGTTTAGTTCTGTATAAGCTCGAACTATTTAGATAATTGTATTTAATATAATTAAAATTTTAATTTAATAAATCTTCATACTAAGTTTCTTTTTAATTTTAATGATTTTAGATTATGATATCTATTGGGTTGCAAATTTGACTTATGTAGCTTCATGTTACAATTTGGACTGAAGTGAGCAAAGCTGAGTTGAGTTGAGCTTGAGCTTGGCCCTAGCCCTTACAAATTCTTAATAAACCAAGTTTAAGTCTGGTTCATTTCTCATAAGCAAAAATCAAGATTACCTTAGTTTGGATTAGCTTGACTCGTTTACAAAACTAGTAAGGTCAATTATTGGGGGGAGGGGTTCCTTTGTCTATTTGGTTTCGTCTACAATATTTAAACTCATCGACTCACTAATAGAGATGAAGCTAAAGCCACTATTTAAACTCTCAAGTTATCATAACTTCTAAATTCTAATGTTTAAAACTATATTATTATTTCCTTTTTCATATTAACTCAGGCCTGGGCCAAAGTGAGCTTAAGCACCGCCTAATTTTAGTACCAGGCTGAAAACTGGGCTTGGGCCCTCCTTGTTCCTACACATGAGCCAGGCCTTTTAGACTGGACTGGGTTAGGCTCAGACTCACCCGTCCCTATGTTCAACCCAACTGTCAGCTTCTTAGTAGCCTAATCAAATAAATCACAAAGCGCACTCCCATACATTTGTAAAACAAAAATTTTGGCCATGTCATCATGTCCGATATGTTGAGAAACCCTGAAAAGCACTAAATCACACGTATCGGTGGGCTACAGTTCCCACAATCAAGTTTAAAAATCAGGGTGTAACATGATATCATGAGATTAGAAACAATGGATCAAGCCCACACACAATCCCAATTTGTCCTTCCCAAGATCTAATTTTAGAGAGAGAAGCCATACATATTCAAGATGAGTTTCATAGTAAGATTTCCATGAATGAACAGTCTTTAATAAGGAAATAAAATAAGAATAAAATTAGTATCAGAATATTCAAAGAATTTTTATTAAATTTCGTTGTTATAGTTAGATTAGGTTGCTTCACTTAGGTTACTTTCTATTTTGATTACCATGTAATCTCTATATAAAGCTTATTTAGGGTCTGTACGCATCAAATTTTGTTGTATAGAAAATCATATGATAAATTACTCATTCATGATGTAGAATATTATTTTATGTGGGGGAGGACCTACTTTTCTATATTCGAATTTTCAAATATGTTAATTATATCTCCTTCCATATAGGAGAGAAGGAGAATACCTTTGATTAAGGCTTCATTGTTTTAAAGTAAAGTAAACAATAAGATGAAAAATATACAATTTCATTGATGTATTGTTTTACGTATACAAACAAACAAATAAATAAGAAATGGTACATCTTCAGCATGATATGCTCATATAGAGAAATCATGTACATACAAGGAATATATTGCCTTGCTTAGGCCATTCTTCTGGTTGGTGATGTTTCTTTTGCAGCTTACTTAGACACAAAGTTGGGTCTGATGATTTGGAGCTTCATAGAGTTTATAATTCAGAAGCAGAAGATCTAAATGAGTCAAAAGATCTTTCCCTCACGTATAGAGTTTCCTATTTTATGGAAAAAATGTTGGAGGTCGTAGAATCATTTTAGGAGTATTCATGTGATCATTTTCTTTTCCTGGTTTTTAGAGGTTGATCTTTATTTGTACTTACTTGTGGTATATCAACAACCTTAAACTATTCCCACAAGTAGAATTAGGTTGCTATAACTTATTTTGCATGTGATTCTTCAATTTTCCTTCCATAAGTAAAATTTGGAGAGCCATGATTGTTGTAAAACTTAATTCTAAATAAAAAGTTAACTGATGGATTTTATTCTGTGTTCTTGATCCTTCTTTGTACCAAAAAATTTTGGTGAAGATTTGGAGTGTGTGAACTGAACATTATTTCTTCTAGATCCTCCATTGAGTATGGATATGTGTCATTTACTCATAGGGATAAAAAATGACATATATTACCTTTTGGACATGTGTCTATGAATCTTCATTTGCACGAGTAGCTTTTTTTATAGTGTTTGATTTTACTCGCATGAGTAACTTTGCATGTGGGGTATGTTGACACGTGTCCTATGGCTTTCATGTTGCACTTTTGGCACATGTCAATTGTTGGATGATGCTTTGAAGACTTTGTTAAATTTTACTTTAGTGAGAGGCATGCCACATGTCACATTTTGGGGTTTTATTTGCAAGGATGAGTTTTATGCTGTGTCACTTATTGAGTAGCTATATTCTTTGAAGGTGGAATTTTCACTCATGTGAGTAGATTTCCATGTGTCACCTTTGAAGTGGTTATTGATGAGGATATGGAGTACAAGGTGGGACCCAACACCTGTCTCTTATACACA
>JAOXJP010234495.1:0-10155 GCA_025762735.1 Platanus orientalis
AATTCAAAACATGTATGAATGAGAGAAGCTGCCCTAAAAAGGCAGGTATTTTGGGTGCCTAACACCTTCCCCAAATGCAACTAAATAACTTACTCTTAATCTCAGGAACTCAGACTAGTACTAAGAGTCAAACTCCTAGACCTCTAGGTTTAGACTTCCCCTCTTCACTTAAAGAGAATAACCGATGTCCAACTCCATCGGTTAACCCCGAGTTGGTGGCAACTCCAAGAAAAGCCTAACCCCCCTAGTAAAAGGGTTAACGACCTTTCACGCACAGGCATCATGCGTTGAAGAGTGGACCCAGAAACCACGGGCGGGCGGGGGAATCCGAACCCCTCCCGAACGCCGATGTCCACAATCCATAATATTACGCAAGACATCTAGGGCCTAATTAAAGTTGTCATCTCTCTCATGTTGTATAAACGCAAATGCCATGGAGAATGTCATGTTAGTAGATGTCAGCCCAATGGTTTCTAGGAGGGGTATACGATATTTGTTCGTTTTATACGTGTAATTCATGAGCAACACATGTGAGAATACACGTAATAAATCCAAACTGGTTAGGTGTGCCCAAAATAAGTCGGTGACAGCCCCACTATCCTTACTTCTATGGTGCCACTCAATGTACTGATGCTCAGCCAGCAGTGTCAATAATTGCTGCATTTAAGATCTCCCACCCTTCTTTTCTAATTTATATTTGTGTCATGCATTGTAGACTGCCTTCATTATAGTTATATTAAGGGGATCTTTTTGCTTCATATGGACATGTCCTTTAATAATGAGTACTCCTCTTCGAACAATCTACCAGCATAGGAGTGACCCTCTAGATGATCTGTAGTCGGGTGATTATGCATGCCACATACAACTTCCAACATCTAGTCATCATCACTAGACAACTTCTTTCCCTTCAATCAGAATGGAAATTCACATTTTTTGTACCCGTCCCCCTAACCTTAGCATCCACACAGACGTTTTTAGACCTATTGTCTTCTCTCAACCATCCACTCCTCTTACATCGTAGGGTCAAACTTGGTTTTCTCATAGTACAACCTGAATCTGATGTTAAGATGGTAATAACAAATCCATTCCTCTTTTCAACATCTGTTGTCCACTTAATCAAGACCGCTTGACTACTAAATATCTGCACAAGAGAGGGAGAACACAATGCTTAATTGATCCAATAACATTAACGTATACTATGAATTGCTTTTTAGCGTATACTACGGACTAATTTTTATCTTGTATGTCATGAACTCATAATTGTAATCTACAATCATATTTTCGTAAGCCTGGTTATACTAGGTTGAGACATTGGACTGTAATCACAAGAATTAATATGTAATAATATACTAAATTAATTACTTTCTAAATTTATTTTAATTTATTTTTGAATTTTTTATTCTATTTGAAAACACCAGTCCGAGCAGCGCAAGGGCTGCTTGGATGCTGCTTGGCTGGGCTATCCAAGTAGGCCTTGTGTTGCTCGGCTGGATTGTCCGAGCATCACAAGGGTTGCTCAGACTGGTCCTTTTGAATGGGGTGCTGAAAATCAAAATAATAATAATAATAATAATAATAATAAAATTAAAATTAAAACACAAAAAATGATGTACCTAAGGGCTTCTTCCTTGCTCTGGTTCAGTTCCATGGTATTCCATTGCTTGAGTTCTTGTTTGTAATGCTAATATGTTGGAAATGAGGAGTGTTGGGAAGGATTTTGAAAGAATACCTAGAAGAAGATGACTGTGTGGAAAATACATCGGAGGAAGAATGATGTACGCAATTTTGGAGGGAGAGAATGAGGTGTGCTTAGAAATTTAATTGTATTTGTTTGTTTGTTTTTTTTTTAATGCTTCAAGAGGTTATATTAGCCATTTTAGATTGGGGTATTTTGGAAAAGCAAAAAATTGATTTTTAAGTGAGGTGCAATTATAAAAAAGTGAGGTGTCAATAGAATCTCCCTTTGGCAAATCCAACAGTTATTTTTTTACTATGTTTTCACTAAAATGCCCCTTTTACATCTATATCTTTTGAATACACCAGCATCGTGTCACGCTCTGATTGGAATTGGCGAGATATCTCCCGGTTGGCGCGGAGATTATTCCAATTCGGTGTAGCTGTTGTAGCCATCATAGATACCCTGTCAACGTCACCCATGGCCTGCAAGGCTGCCACATGTTCGCTTACGAGACGTCCCACGATAATCTTCTTGTCAGGGCACATGATCACGATGCCAAATTCCCTGTGACTAACATTAATGTAATCATTTTGTGACCATACCAATGTATGACACTTGTTGTTTTAGGAATAGAACAGTAAAATGTTCAAATAAAAATTTAAATGTCCGAAAATCATCCACGTGTCAGTCTATCTATGAATCACATACTAGTCCCACCAATTTCCATTCACAGAAGCATAAGATAGCAAAACTGAGAGTAATAGTGATTGAAACCGGTGATGGCCGGTAACAATGTTATCGTTGGCTTGTGATATGTGGGCAACAAGCACAAGACGATTACTAATTGATCCGGTCTCCTTATAAATTCCACCTTGGTCGTTCTCGTACGTACTCTAATTTCTCTTCCTCTCTTGGGTGTCTCTGTTCTGCTTTGCTTTATTTCTTCTGAGTTGATCGCTTGCTTTACCTCTTTCGTTCTGCGTTTCTTTCGCCGAGGGATTGCCTTTCGCTTCCCTCTTTCAAAGGTATACCTAATTCTCTTAGTTTCTGATGAGTTTTGATCTGATGATCTTAGTTTTGTTGAATTTTTTCTTTATTTTTTGATTTTTTTTTTTAAATTGCGTGCAAGAAGTGCTGACCGTGAAGTAACAGATACTCCTGTTTTTCGTATTTATGTTGCTGAACGTTTTCTTGAGATTTTTTTGTAACTTTTGAAGCTTTTTTTTTTGGTGTGTGAAAAATTCTCCGTTTTCGTCATATTTTGGTTATTTTATCTTTCTTGTATTTTGTGATTTTCTCCAATTTTTCTTTTAAGTTTTTTTGCTTATGGAAAACGATTTCGATCTAGATATTTAAAATCTCTTCGATCGTTTTGTCTTGAGCTGATTACTTCATTTTTCTTTGCTTTGCTTTTTCTTTTTTCCTATTTTCCATACGAGTTCCTGTTGTTCTTGCTTCGATGTAAATTACGTTTAATGATGCAGCTAAATTATCTTCTAATTCTGGTTAAATTTTCATCATATCTGTTTCTTCCAGTTTTATTCTTATTTTTATGCACTCTGCAACTTCACTTTTGTTGTTCAATTTATTCATTTCGAGCTCTGATATGGTTTCTTCCGGATAAATTTTGGTGCTTTCTCGAATTTTTTTTTGCAAAGCATATGATTGTTTAGATTAATCGTTTTGTTTGTTTGACCTAACTTAGCTCTTAATGTTATTGAGTCCAATCTTCCACCAAGCTTTTCGGTTTTCTGATTCTTTTTTTTTTTTTTTTTTTGTATATATTAAATCCACTATGATCTCGTAGATTATACATAAGACTATGGATTTCAGGAGAAAATCTGAGTTTGCTAAAATTTTTGTTTGGAAGGCTCTGATACTTACTTCTGTATCATTTCAGGGATCTTTCTCCTAACAATGAAGGCTGCCAAGGGGAAGGGGGCAGTGAGGAAGGAAACAAAAGAAGTGTTGAAGCCTGTTGAGGACAGGTTAATTTCACTAATCACTTGTTTCATCGTTGAGTCTCGAGTACTTTTATTGTTTCCATTCTGTGGTGGTTATAGTGATTAGGTGAACTGTTCAGTGATGTGTTGTGAGTCTCTCTTATTTACAGAAGGGTTGGGAAGCGAAAGGCCGCTGTTAAGGCAGACAAGGGTAGCAAAAGACGGGTCATGAAGGAGAAATCGGCCAAGAAAGATCCTAACAAACCAAAGAGGCCTCCGAGCGCTTTCTTTGTATTTCTGTAAGCACCTTTGTTCTGTTGGTTTATAGGTTGGAAGTTAATTTTTTTGCGGTGTTGCTTCCCATTACAGATTTGGATTGATTATTGTCATATAAATCATACAGAGAAGAGTTCAGAAAGACTTACAAGCTAGAGCATCCTAATGTGAAGGCCGTCTCAGCTGTAAGCAGTTAACAAGCATTTAGTAATTTTTTATTTTTTGTGTAAATTGTTTCCATTCAGGTTGGTAAGACATTTTAGTAGATAACTGATTTGGTTACTGGATGTTGTGGCTTAAGGTAGGGAAAGCTGGAGGAGAGAAGTGGAAATCCTTGTCTGATGCTGTAAGTATTAAATCATTCATGGAAAATTTTTAAACTGGTTGTAATATATTAAAATAATGGTGATGAAAACTTCAATGAATTCTGTCTACTGCTGCATGATCTAATGATGTGGACTCCAAATTGATTTGGCCATGCTCCAATCCAAGTATTTTGAAGTGGTTTTTCAGTGATTTTAGATCTTTTAATGGTTTGGCCAGGCCAATGCCAACCTGGTGGTCTGGTCTCCTCTGACACTGGATGAGTTATAGATAGATGTAGTCCTTTTGATAGGTGTGGCACATGGGAAGCTAAATAATTTGTCAAACGAGTGATAAATTAAGCTCATCGTGTCCAAGTTTCATGTTTTTCCAATCTCTATTATGTGTTGTGTGCAAAGGTTAATTACACTGTACAGCACTAACTGGAGTATCTACTTTGTTGTGTTTGTGTTTGGCAGGAGAAAGCTCCATATGAAGCCAAAGCGGCAAAGAGGAAGTCCGAGTATGAAAAGGTTATGGCAGCTTACAACAAGAAACAGGTGATACATTGCACTGGCCTTTTCTCTGATCAAGCTAACCTTGGCTGTATTGGTTATTCTGACTTATCTCTGTTTCATTTACAGGAAAGTATGGCTGATGATGAAGAGGAGTCTGACAGGTCAAGATCTGAAGTGCATGATGAAGATGAAGAGGAAAGTGGGGAGGTAGACTTCTTAAGTTCTCACTGGTTAATTGCATTAAGATCTTACTTGTTTCATGATAAGTGGTATCCTTCACATTCTTGTATGTAAATGTATACTCAGAATCATCAGTATATCTTGGGTTTAGCATTCACGTAGTTGTCATTTAAACATTTTTGGACATCAGGGGAGAGGGTTCAGTGTTGTGGAAAAAACGTATGGGGCATCATCTTAAAAAATTATTGTGGTGTGTCTGCCAGTTAAATTATTTGTATTGTTGTGCCTCAAATTCAGGGTGGCTTGGTTTTGGTTTTGAGTCCTATTTGAGTGCACGGAGACTTCATTTTCTTAGAGTCATTCTGAAATATTCTGTGTAGGCTCACCTATATATATATATAACCTTTCTTTTTGGGATAAATCGTGGGTGCATTCTTAACTATGCATCCCTAATCTGATTGCAGTTAGGTCAAGTTTGAAACATCTCAACATTGAAACTTTACCTTATTGGAAAACATGCATTTAGTCCTGATTCACATTAATGGTGATTTTTCACCTCACATTAACAGTGATTTTTCTTTTAAACCTTAGCCTTTATGAGGAGTATAATGTCATTGGCACTGTTGGCATGAATTATCTTTCTGTCATATGATCAATGGGTTAGGATTGCTCCTAACCATGGAATCAAGGATCCTGATCAGGATGTGCCGAGATTGATCCAATTTGCAATCCCAATCCGGATTGCCAGATCTGATCATTTTCCCCTTTGTTATCTCCACTGATCCAATTTTGGATCCTGATGATGATCTTTAAATCTATGTTCATTACATCAAAAGTGTTATATGATGACTCACAATTATATAGCTCCATAAATAATCCATAAATTTTTTCTTAGCTATTTAAGATTTCATGGTGCATTTATTATTTATGTAAATTTCTAGAACAACAGTACGTTCCTTTTGTGCATCTGTTTCGGCATCCTTAAGAGGCATAAGGTGCTTATGCGTATGAAAAAAAAAAGGTTATTTTACAGCATCGATGCCTTCTTTGATTTTGTACCAACCGATTTGGATTTCTCTCATCTCTTTATGTTTCTGTGGTCAATTCTGATGTGAATGGCTTGGGTATTTGCAGGAGGAGGAGGACGAGGATGAAGATGATGATTGAAGTTGGCGTGCTTTCTGACTTGGACATTATGTTCGATTCAGACCATCAATTCTGTATTTTATATGATCATACCTATAGGTCATATGTGATTGCCTTTTGAAATTGAAAAAGACGCAGCTCCCACTGCTGCCATGTTTTATGTTAGGTTGCTGTGTATATTCTCAGCAATTACTTTTCCTCCCTCAGTCAAATATTTTATGCTCTCAACACATTAGCCTTGCATGCATATTAATTACCTTCTACAAATTGATAAAAAAAATGAGGCTTATATAATTAGCAACGAGAAGTTTGGTACTCATCCTTTATGGAGATAACCTTAATTTCTGACAGCTGCATAGGCTTATATTAGGTGTGTATGGAGTTGTTGGAAGCTTTTTTACTCTTACTTGTTTGGTCCCGTTTGAGCAAGATGACATGCAATTTTCATTGCTTAGTAACAGGATTGTTTAATTATTACCGAAACTGATGGCAAACTCTACTGATTGTTGCATAATGTACTCAATTTCACAACTTTGAGTGGAAATGTAACTTCAATGACAGCTCAACCCTGCGAAGTTACTAAAATCAAGACTATTATTTTTAACTTGATATCTGTAGAAATGTGCGAAAGTGTTATCACTTTTTTATTTTCTATTTATTTTCAATGTCTTCTCCATGTCAAGCAAAGACTTATTTTGACCAAGTTACTCCACTTCTGCTCGCCCACATTTGTATATGCTTGCACTTTGTAGTTAAAGAGTATAACCAACATTTGGTATTAGATCATGCATGCTGTTGACAGGTACAATGGGCAAGAGGTGAGAACTCTGATCACTTTAGCAGTTGTTCGTGTCTCCGATTAGGAGAAAATTTGGTTTATAATCCCTATAGGAATTGACTACTATCTGACTAAGTTCCCAGGATAGCAATTAAATCTGTTAGTGGAGTTCTAGAAGGTGTATGTGTAGTAGCAAGTAGTCCTATGGTTAATTGCAAATGAGGATATAGTCCAACCAACCAACAGTGGCAAAGTTGCAATTGTGCTAGGAGTGTGGATAGCAATGATAAATGTTCCGTTCTTTTTCACCCTAAATAGCAGTGGTGGATGTATATGAGTTTGTAAGAAGGTTTGGGTACAGTACCTTTGGCAGATTTTTGGTGCTTGTGGATCTCTTTTCGGCTTGTATTTTCTTGTTTGGCCTCGCTTAGAAACATTTTTTTTGTACCATGAGGTGAGAATTAAATTGCTTGATTTAGGTTGGAATCATGGTTCTCTCCCTAATTTAGAAGGAGAATTAAAATGCAGTTTTTGTAGATCAGTAGTCTTGAGGGGATTTTGTACCTTCATAATATATGCTTGCTGTAAAAGGAAGAGTTGTACCATGTGAATATTGTTATCAATGTTTATCCAAGCAAAATGTCAAAATAATGACGTTATGGAATCTATAAAGGGAGAATTTGTTACCACTGAAAAGAGGATGAGGGAACAAAGATATTTGTTTGGAGGCCTTAAGAGTAGCATAAATACGTCGAGTCAAGCTATAGGAGATGCTGTGATGTATCCAAGTTTGGGCATTCCAATACACAGCTATTCAATCATTGCTAATTGTTGGTGCCATGGTTGTCATTACTCTTGCTATCTTGATACCATCCACACAAACACCAGGTTTTTCAGTTGTGTTAGCAAAAATTAGGAAAAGTAGGATTGGTAGTAAGTGTTGTTTAGGAATTCTATTGACAAGTCCGAAATATCAGAGACACGTATCAAGTTTCGTCTCTGCTCCTACAGAACCTGGGTTAAGGAAGAGACTGCTATATGAAATGTCAAATGCTTTAACGGCCAACGACGACAATCAGGTGAGTAGTCAGTGGCCACATTAGAAACTTCCAAAAAGCAGATTGGTAGTTTTGTAGCTGCACATTTCAAGTTCATAAATGATTTTGGAAATTTACCATGTTACTTATTTTTCTTTGATTGGTATGTATATGACATTTAGTAGATATTGTAGTCTCTTGTGTTTTAACTTGTGAGGATGCTACTTCATTTACTTTTTATTATGTGATATGTTCTTATCTTTTCAGAAAGTTAAAATGAAAAGTGGCTCCATGATGGAATGGACTCTAGATGATTATCATGACTTGCAATGGAAAAAGCTCCTTTTAAGTTATTGTCATCTAAGGTAAAGTAGGATCAATTACATAGTTTACCTTTACTTATTTGTAATGTCTTTTTGTCCCATAGTTTTGCATCCTATTTGGTGGCTTGCTGCCAATGGCACCTCTGTAGAAACATCACGGAAGGAGGTGGATGCACATTTTGTTTTTTTGACTTCCAGAGCTTGTTTTTCTCCTTGTGATTCAAAAATTACTTAGGTGTTGTATTATTTTTTCCTTCGTCCTCGCAAGTGCTGTCATGTCTTGCATGGTCTTTTCTCATAAAGAACTTAAAGAATTGATCATGACAACAGATTTATAACCCAACCCAACCAAACCTGGAAAGGCATGATGCTACAACAATAAATATGTAGGGGAAAATATTTTCTGTTGGACCACACTTTACCATGACAAAGACACATACCTTCCTGTTTAAGAAGCGATAGAGGATTTGATCAGGTGAGAACTGAATGATTTGTTGTTCTTGGACTGTGATACTTATCTTAGGGATAATTATTGTGACTACTTTTTTAGTTCTTTACTGGAGAAAAGTGATGATTGTTTCTCTGCATTAATTCACAACACAGAAGATAGTCCATTTGGTTGTGATATTTTTGCTGTGTTCATATTGCCTACTGAATACCATATTCATTTCCTATCATTATGTGTGAGGGAGACTTCTTCTGATAACTTCCCCAGGAATCAAATTAGACATGAAATCCGATTTATCACCTTTAATTATTTTGATTATTACTAACTTAGATGAATTGCCTCAATAACAAGAGATGCTGCTTATAAGAGGCATTTCTAATGGGCATTATTTTTTTCTCCAGAAGGTGATCAATGATGTTTTGGTAGGTTAAAAAATTCATCTAAATTCCAAGATACAAACACCCTTTGGCAGTCACATTGAGAGTAATGTGCAGGGCCTGTAAAAGCTAATGTCGCCAGCAATCTTCTCTGGCTCTCACGAGGATGTTTATTAAAAAAATTCATGTGAGCATTTTTCTGCTAATGGCGATTATTCTATCTTCATTTTTTAAGGAATGAAGCAAATGTTCTGTGATAAAAATGCCTCTGTAGTGTTATATGGTGAATTATAAACAGACATATGTTGTTTTTGGGGGTAAAAGGGTCCAAAAAAGTTTTCGGTTGGAAAAGTAGGTGGTCAATAAAAGACATCAAATTCAAAAAAAAATCATGTGTCAATCAATGCACGATTATAGAGGTCTGTCTCAAAACAGACAATCATTCTCCTGCAAAAAAACATAACCATTTGATGAGATAATTTAATAATGACAACCATTAGTTTCTGGTTTGTGCCTTCTGGCACTTTTTTCTGTAGTTTTAATGCACCTTTTTTGTTTTTCCAAGTGTTCATTCTTCTTTTATCTAAAGTGCTTTATATAATTGTTTCTGTTATACATGATCATCTAGTTGCTTTAGTGTCTGCTACTCATGATCGTCTGCTTTGAGTCTTCTCTGGTGAGACATAACACTTCAAATTTCTTCTTCGAACAGTAACAACGCGGCAATGTTCGTGGTCGCATTATTAAATAAAAAGCTTCTGGGACTACGGGTTCCTTGATTCTGCTAATATAATGGGTGTTAGGTTAACTGTAAACTCAGGAGGGCCTTTCTAACACCAGCGAATATCAAGTCTTAAAAACTGTTCAGATAAGTTCTGTGACGAAGTAATTGTGTTTCTTTTGTTGTGGAGGCTTATGGTGTATTAGCAGACTAGTTGACAAAATCAACCTTGTCATAATCCAGGTATTAGGTTTAAAAGATTTGTGATGTTATAAAATTGTTCTTCATAGTTCCTATATATATGGCTTAGACTATGAGCTTGCCTCGGCTTTGGTGCGAAAGCCCAGGTGTGAAATGCACTTGGGCTTGACACATCAGTCCTAAAAAAAGTAAAAAGGCACACTCCACTCCAAAAAGTGTAAATCAC